>VWZG01000691.1:459476-558709 GCA_013396735.1 Grallaria varia | reverse complement strand
CAGGGCTGAGGATGGACAGACAGGAAGGGGTCAGGATGGACAGCCACAGCTCAGGATGGACAGACAGGAAGGGCTCAGGATGGACAGACAGACAGGGCTCAGGATGGACAGGATGGTCAGACAGGAAGGGCTCTGGATGGACAGACAGGCAGGGCTCTGGATGGACAGGCAGACAGGGCTCAGGATGGACAGCAAGGGCTCAGGATGGACAGCCACAGCTCAGGATGGACAGACAGGCAGGGCTCAGGACAGACAGACAGCCAGGGCTGGTCCATAAGCTCCCCCATTCCCCTGCAGGGCTCCAGAGCCCACTCTGTGTGCAGACAGTGCCAGGCCCGTGCCCTTGAGCTCTGCTTCCCTTTAGTCCTTTCCACCCTCCAAGTGCCTCTCAGTGACACCCCAGGGAGCTCCTCTCAGGAGCATCTCCCGGGTGGTGCTGCGGTGGGAATGGCTCTGGAGCAGAGGGAGAAGCCCCCAGGATGTGTGTGTGGGGCAGGGGGACCCCTCATCCCTGGGCAGGACACGCAGATGTCACAGCCCGAGGGGCCGCGGGCACTGCCCAGGGCACAACTCACATGGCCCTGGCTGCCCCAGAAACCTGTGAACAGGGAAGCGCCAGCGCCAAAGAGACAGGAAGGCAAACAAACAGGAGGACCAGGAAAGAGGGAGGCTCCTGGGACACAAATGCTCCCAGAAATGTCTTTTCCGTGAGTGTATTTACTCAGCTGCTGAAATGATTTCAGCCCAGTGATTAGTCTTACATGCTAAACCCCAGCCATCCATTCTCTTCTCCGATAGTCCCAAATCCTACATCTGGTACTTTATCTGCAGCCCATTTCCCCCCATTTTGTTTCAAAGAGAGGGTTTCTGCAGTGCTGGATCCCCAGATGCGCCGTATCATCCCAGTTTGGGCTCAGGGCTGAATCACAGCCATTAAATTTGGTGGTTTCAGCCCCCCTTGGCTGTGGGGAGCTGAATCCTCTCTCACAAGGCTTTATTTTCTAACACGAAAGAGGCAAGATCGATAATCTGAGAGCCTGATTTTCAAAGAGAATGAAAAGAAAGTGTTTGAACTTCAGATGAGGACAACCTTAAAATGTACATTTGACCTCCTGTGGTGCCTTGGAGGGTTGTAGCCCTAAACTCAATGTGCTGTCTCTGAGGATGAGGCTCTCTGGTTTCCTAAAACATATTCCAGGTGAAATAGAGACCTCAAAGACTTTGTGTGAGGCGAGAAAATCAGCAGCCTCAGCGACCCTCTGAGCTTAAAAGTGGCCAAAGTACATTGTGTATTGTACATCCAGGTGTCAGTGTGGTATACAATAAAATAACTGATCGTGGGATGTATATAAGGCATCACCCACTGTCCATTACCAATAATCTCCAGTTTAATGGGAACATTTGAAAAGCCAAATTTTTGCACTTCTTTCTCAAATCATGCGGAGTCTTCCCTGAGCCTGGGACTGCTTGGCACAAAGAGAACTTACAGGCACATCTAATTAAATCGTATGAATCAGGGAGATTAAATTGTTGAAGGCTTTTTTCCTTGTTGTTGTTATTGCAGTTTTAGATTTCTAATGATTCCGATGATATGTGAAATTATTAATTCTGAGGCTTAAGAGAAAACACAAAAAAGACACCTTTTTGGGACTCCAGGGGCTGCGTGTGAATCTGATTTTCCAAATGAAAAGAGTTATAATATCAGTTAAAACCTAAATGCTTCACTTTCACAAATCTTTTATGCTAGATTTTATACAGCTAATACATTGCCAATGTTTCCAAGGAAACCAATATGCCCTGTTCTCACTGAAACAAACCTCACTATTAAAACAATTAAAAACTTAATCTGGGTTCCCTCCCTTCCTCCCCCTGTCTCCTTTTGGTATTATCGTGTGCATTTTAATTAAAAACACAATTGCAGTAAATTTTTTACACATACGTAGGCTACAGCATAAATTACCTACAGGAATCTCGACTCGGGAGCGTAATCATCGGGAACGAAGCCTATTGTAACAACTGAGCAAAGCCAAATTAACGGGAGTCTTGATGAATCAATTACAGCCCCTGCTCATCTCGGAGGGCCGCAACTGGGGGAGAGGAGTTCAAAGCTCTGCCTGGCTGTGAAAAGCACAGGTTTAGGGGGTAGGTGTGGGTTACACCAAGCCCTGGGGCACAGCTGACACCGCGACAGCCCCGGCTGGCGGAAGCTCTGGCTGTCCAAAGAGGAAAAGGCGGCTGCCAAAGGGTCCCGGCGCTCAGCCCGTCGGGAGGAATTCTCCCCATTCTCTCCGCCGGGTGACCAAGCAGTGGGTTTAAGGTCACGGTGGCTACAGGAGGCATCCGCTTCCCAGCGCCCTTCCAACTACGGCCGGGGGGATGCCGGGGGCTGGAGCTGCCTGACAGCAGGCTCAGGGACATCCCCTGCCTCGTGCTCCGGGTGAAGGATGGGTAGATGTGGCACCTGGGGACAGGGTTGATCGTGGCCTTGGCGGTGATGGGGGAACAGTTGGACTCGATGATCTCAGAGGTCTTTTCTGACCTAAACAATGCCGTGAGTGTACGAAAATCAAATGAGAGGCCCCAACATCTCCACCTGCACCCACACACTCTGCAATGAGGGTGCCTGGAGAAAGGGAAGGCTTCAAAACCCAGCCCTGGTAACGGGCTGTGAAAACCTGATGGGGCTTTGCAGCCACTGTCAGAGCCCCTCCCTCCACAGCTGGGTCTCGGTGGCACAGACTGGGCAACCGATGCCCCTCTTTGAGGAAGTGCCTTGTTCTGCCAGGTTTCTGGGTGGGAGATCTTGGGGCTGCAGGCCTGAGCTGGCAGCTCAACCCAGCGCCAGGGGCACCTTCCATTGGGAAGAGCACGGCCCAGTGCCGGGGAGAAGCTGCTGCGCTCCTTGAGCCTCTCTCGGTTTGTTTGCCCTGACTTGGAGAGCACCACTGGTGTCCTCAGGAGCTGGAAAACAAACAGGAGCCCCGGGTGCCAGTGCCAAGGAGCTTAAAGCCTCCATGCAAACACACAGTTGAGGCTCTGTGCTCCAAGTGCCTGGCTGGTTTGATGTGAAGAGGCATTAGGATCCAGCCGCGGGGCTTCGGGGTCTGCCTGCCGAGGAGAGGGAGCTGCAGGTCAAGAGGCTCCTGAAAAGAGGAAACCGGCTCTGAGCACGAGGAGTGAATGGCACTGGGAAGGCAGCAAACACAGCCCCGCTCTTTGTTCCCCCTCATTGTGTTCCCCGCTCTCCCTGCTGCACATTCGCTCGGCTCCTCTGTTCCCCTTGTGCGCCGCTTCCACTCCCGGGACAAGAGGCCGAGCACGACGGAAGGGAGCAGTCGGCACACGGATGTTTCATGTGGATCCAAGAGCTAAATGTGGCCCTGGCTTGTGTGCTCGCCCGGCTCCCCCGGGAGCAGAGGGGAAACGCAGCCAGAGCCGCTTCCTCCCCCATTGTCTGAGCGCTGGGACATCCTCCTGCCCGCGCCGGCCAAGGGCAGGGGATGGGCATGGGGTGTCTGGGAAGCTTCCAGTTCACCTCGAGCCTCTGCACTGGATGGAGAATCTGGAGTGGGGCCCAGGCTCCGTCCTCCCTCCCCGGGATTCCCTTAGGCATTGGGTTGCCCAGAAGATTTAGGGAAACGAATCTCGCTCGCTCCGTTCACACACATCTTTTAGGGTACTGCGTGTTGCTGTGTGCTCTTTGCAAACGCAGTTTCCTGTGAAAAAAAATCCCAGCCTTGCTAACATCCCACATGTAATGTGATACATTCCCATTCATACACACTTCCCACCACTCCGACACGCAGCACTGTACAACCAGAGAGACAGAAAGTGTACGGCACGTCTGCACTCAGAAATACCAAATTCTTCTGGCGTGCAGGGGGTGACTTGGGGTTATTTGGGTGTGTTCCCTCACCCCCCACCCCTGCCCCGCCTTTTCCAGAAGAGTTTGGAAAATTACTTTCCACCATCTGCCCTGCCAGAGCTAGGAAATATTTGGAATACATTCCATTCTCCTAATGAACACGCAGCAGCAGGGGTGCTGCAAATGAGAGAGACAAAATCTTTCTAATGAACAACAAATGAACTAGAAATCACATCTCCATTGCTTTAGCTTTTGTTGCCTATAGCTTTAGGGTGATTCATGGAGACAAAAATCAATGAATGTGCTGGAGACCCAGGTCTAGCACGGCGTGCAGAAGTCTTGCCGCGACCCAAGCCATATTTGTTTTGGATACAAATACAGACTCTCACTAGCTTCCTTTTCCTTTAATTGACAAAAAAGTAGGGGAAGAATTTAAGTATGGTTCCCTACAACTCTTGTTAACGCTCTTCAGAACGTGTTGAACAGCAGGCATACTGTCAAACTCATATTAGTATTCATGACACAAGTCACGTTGCTTCCAACTGGTGTATAGAGCTGTATCATGCTCTTTTGTTAAAAAAAAATAATGTGCTCAAAATGTAGAAATTAGTGGTTCTTTCTCAGAGGAAAAGGGCCAAAAAGCTCCACCTGATCCACATTCTCCAGAGACTGGATGGATGTTGCTGAGCATGGACAGAGGTGAATTTCCAGATCCACCACAGCAGAAATTAAGGGGTTCTCTCAAGTACTGTATGTGCCATTATGAATATGCAATTAGCTGCTCTTCTTTTAAGAGTTTTGCCTGCTGCAAACGAGCCAGACTTAAGCAAGTTTTCACCCGAGGCTTTTGGTGTCAGAAACTTGGACATAAAACGTGGAAACCTCAGTCGAAGGCTCAGATGCTTTGCAAGGGACACTGTGACCCACCACAGCTGGCTTAGGCCAGGAGAAGTGTGAGGAATAAGGCATTCCTGGAATTGCAATCCATCCCATCCTTATTGACAAAACCTCTCATCAGACACTGTGACTTGTCTTCAAGCGTCCTTACAAGTGGATTTATTTTCTTATACCAGTCCACAAGCTCTAACCTGAAATACTCAAGGAGTGACAAGTGCCAAGAGAGAACCCAAACCATCAGCTCCAAAGCTGAGGCATCTCCCAGCTCTTCCCTTAAAGGAAAAGCCACGGGAGCAGAGGGAATCTTTCCAGCCAGCGCTGAGTGTCATCACACTGGCCACGGCAGGGCAAAAGCAGCATTGCCAAGCCAGGGAGATGTGAGTGCTAGAACAGGGAAAGGGCTGAGCCCCAGAAATGGAACTTTAGAAGACACTACTGACACTTTATACACTGCTCTGAAATCCTAGAGTGATGCCAAGCATTTCCTAGAGCATTCCCACAGCACAGAGTTCCTCACAGAAAACATCACCAAAGGGAAACAAGTACCAAGAAATCCATCTTGTTCTGCCTTACAGGAGGTTTCTGGAAGTCTGGAGCCCCAGAGGTGTGCAGAGAGCAGCCCCATCCTAGGGGGAAAGGTGATGGGCAGGTAGGCTTTGCCCTACAGGGACAGCAACCCCTGCTCTCCTCTGCAGTGTCTGCATCCTCCGTGGGGTGCAGGGAGACTGGGAGAGAAGGCACTGCGCTGCCTTTCCTCCCTGCACCTGGAGCTTTCACCTGGTTGTGTGCTGAGGTGCTGATTTTTTGGTGTATGCCCTCATTTCCGAGGAGCCTGACTCCGCAATTCCTTCAAGCATTTAAGCTGCGAGAAAGTCAGCAGTTTCCCCAACAAGACCTTACATGACCAGACCTCCTCCTTTAATCCCATCCCCTGCACACACGTTCACCTTCCCCGTCTCCCCTTCCTTGCAGTTCCACCCACCCGAAAGAGCAGCTGCAGTCACATCCCAGACTCACTAAATAGCCACTTGCTTTCCTCTTGTTCTTGGTCTCTCACATTAAAGCATGTATTAAAAAGAAAGGGGTGGGGGGGAGGAAGAAAAAGAGAGAAACAGAACGTTCCTACAAAAAAGCAATTTCTTGGCTGGCCATTTTTTTTTTTTAACTCCCCTCAATATGGCAGGAGATATTTATGTCTGAACAAATCCTTCTGCCTCCCAATCAATCCAGCTTCCCTTGCTTCTGCAGTGCAGTGACACTGTTTATATCAGTCTGTTACTGTGAAAATTAATGTGACAACACAAAACGCAAGATAATGACTAAAGGTGTGTGAAATAGTCCTGGAGATATACGAAGTGACTTCAAATGCAAGGTGTTTCCTCCTTCTCCTTTCTCCCATTCTACAAGCTGCTGCAGTTCTGAAAATGGGACAGTTTTCAAAGAGGCTATATTTGCAGAGCAAAGATGGGTGCTATTTTTATTGCAAATTAGCAGATTTTTTAGCAGATCCAACCTCATTTGCAAGTGAAAGTGACTCTACTTACCATGCAGATATAGGTCTTATGTTGGAAACTCATGGAAATTCATGTTTTGAACATTCTTGCAGGAGAAAAAAATAGACCCTGCCTTTATTTCTGGCTGTGACTTGCTCCACTGCAGCAACACCAGCGGGGCAGCACGACTTGGCTGAACTGCTGCATTCTGTGAGCAGAGGGGAGCAAACCTGGGGCAGTTCTTAGCTGTGCTCTGGGAACTTCTGGGGGCTGGGCACTTCAGGGAGTCCACACAGATATGAGAAAATGTGTTCAGCTGTTAGAGACAGAAATTTGCTCTCCAGGGATCCACAATTCCTGTGGAAAGTTCGGAATAGTCTGCATATATATATATTTATATACACATACATATATATGGGGTTGTCCATGGTCTGCACTGATGTGAAAAATACAATGTAGTAAACAGTAACAGGAAAAAACAATCAGTTAACAGTTAGTCCTGCAAAAGATGCCCTTTCAGAATGCCAAAACTTTTCATTAATTTTGAAAAAAAAAATCTGGTGAGTGGTCTAAGCCAAGAAAAACAGCTGAAAAAAAAAACAAACCCAGGGAAATAAAGCACTGCATTTAAGTGCTACTGAATCCAAAGACTTTGGAATTTTTGATTCAAAACGAGATTTTTCAACCTAAAGCTTGAGAAAGGTGAGCAAAAGTTTAAACACCTCCCAGATAAACCAGGAGAATAAGTCATAACATCCCAAATGGTGCTGGTTGTGTCAAGCCCAAATCCACTTCACAAAATTACTGAGGAAGTAAAATTTGGGGAGTGAGAGAAAAATCCGTGCACAGCTTTAAAACCTTCATACAGCATTGGTGCTGCATTCCCAGAAGCGTGAGTGTGGATTTGGTTACAGCTCCACCATGAAAATAAATTAAGAAGATTAAAAAAATAAAATAAAAATCTTCATTTTAATACGGGCATTGCAAGAAGAAAGCGAAAAATAGAACAGCAGGCAGGGAAAGCAGAGAGCTCCTGTTTCAAGCAGTGGAGTCTGGTTGAAAGAGTGCAATTCCTCCCTGCCAAATTTGCACATGCATTCCTTCAAGCCCGAGCTCCTCAGCAGGTGTGAACCTGTTTGTGCCTCTCCTGGCAGGAGCACAACGGGGGGAACCAGCGGGGCAGGTATTCAGGTATGGAACAAATCCTCCTGGCAGATGCCACTTCTGCTGTACATGGAAAAGCAGAAGGTGAGTGTCAGCCCTGCTGTTGTGCTGCGGTGTGACGGGCTCAGCTCTTTTTCCCGACCACATCCCTATGTATTTCTGGGATACACAGCTCCCTTTTCCAGAATGCCCCTGGAAACAGACAGATCCCGTTCCTGAGCACTGTTACTGTGAAGATATTTTCACCACAGAGTCAGAGGTAGCATTTTAAAAACACTTGACTTGCAAAAAATACTCAAGGATTTAAAGTCGAAGTTGTTTAAAAAAAAAAAAAAATTAAAAAGGTCTCAGACCCAGCATCCCCAACCTCCTCTGCTGACACACGTCCCACAGCAGGGATTAAACGCTCCATGTACCTGTCCCAGACACTCAGAGTGAGGACACCCTTGGACTGCAGTCAAGGCTGTCACACTTTTGCCAGTACAGGCTTTAGGACTACGACAGAAATTACATTTTGGAAACTGAAAAGCCACATTTCACACTTCTCACAGGCCTTATTTCCCATAATATAGGTACAGGGAATATATTTTCTTATTACTGACAAAAAGATCATGGTATTCTTTTGCAAGCACAAGGCATCTGATCATTTGTAGCAGGCATGAATTATTGCAGTGTCTCCATCCAAACAAGTGAACATCTGTATCCCATTTTCACTGGCACCACGAGATACCTGGCGCTGCCCCAAAAGGGAATGTTTAGCTACAAGAGTTTAAAATATGCAGTAATTTGCTCTTGTGTTATCTTCTGATATTCTCAGCTTTTGAAAAAAAAATTAAAAAATACTTTATCAGTGAAGTCCTCCCACTGTCTATTTGCCTTGCTCCAGCCCAGAATGAAATGAAATCAAGTAAAAGTTTTGAAAGCCTTATTTATTTTCCCTCCTGAAGAGCAATGCTTATGGAAGCCAGTTGGAGCAGGACTCTGTGCAGGATGGGACATTTCTTGTCCCCCCCTCTGCTTCTTCTTCTTCTCTACAGGGGGGCACTGGAAGTTTATCCAACCTTCCCAAAGCGGTGACCACACAGGAGGAGCCCAGAGGAAACTCCTCCAAACGGGAAGATGGGAGAAGTCCTTGATTAACAACTTGGCCTTTCTCCATGGCTGGGAAACTGAGGCACCCAAGGCAGATGACTGCATCTGAACCACAGATGGCCAGAGGGTTCCAGGCAAAGCTGGGTATAGAGTTTTGGTCCAAGCTATTTAGACCACACATCATGTCTGATGACTAAAATGATGGCATCAATACTCTGCTTCAAACTCTGCTTGGCTCCGGAATAGGGGACAATTAAAGTGGTAGGAAAATTCCTGTTATTCAGTGTCCACAGGGAAGCTGGACTGACAAATAAGAAACAAATTCACAAATATCAGTAAACAGCATGTTGAGCTTTAGAAGTAAAAATGAAAGAAGCAAACAAGACAAACACAGTTACCCCAGTACAGCTCTCACTGCCCTGGAAACCCCTCAGGGCAAGGAGGGCTTTTGGGCCATGGCTTCAGAAAAGTGACCTCAGGTAGCCCACAAATAGTCTTGTTTTCAAGTGCCTTCACTCAAGAAGATACTTTAAAAAAAAATTCAATCAATTTTGAGTTCCCCTCACCTAACACTGAGTATTTGCATAGACTGAGTTGAAGCCTTATGGCAGCCCCTGTGCAAATAAATCTCAGCACTTTTGGAGGACTCTCCAGGAGGATCCTCTCGGGTGCTGCTCCCGGAGTGTTTGCTGGTCGGGCACTGTGCAGCCTCCAGCCTCGGAGGGCATCAAAGGGGCAGGAATGGCACTTGCCTAAATGTGATAGACGATTGCTGCAGGCAGGAGTAACTTGTGCTGTCAGTGTTCAATTAGCACCAAGTTAAACTAAATGTCTTGTGAATATTTCATAAAGATCTGCCAGCATCTTATCTGAACTCTCTGGCTTTTACCAAGCCATTTCCCTTCCAAAGTGACATGATGTGGAATTAAAGAGGAATGATGAGCCAATCTCGCTTGTTTGAGTATCTGCTCAGGAATTATAACTGTATAACTAAAAAGTAGTAGTAATTAAAAAAAAAAAAAAAGGCACAAAGTACCCCTGCAACAACTGTCACCTAAAATTATCCTTTGATAATAAACTGTCTTTGAACAAAGTGATAGTTTATATAAAGCACAATTCTTTTTCTGACTGTAAATTTATCGCAGCTTTCCCATTTACTTTGTGAGCTACAGGAGCTGATGTAAGCTCTTCTATTTCCCATTTTGTTTTTCACACAAAGCTCAGGAGTTAAATGGGTTGGAATAGACCTTAAAAGCCAGGGCTAACTTTAACTTGAAACGCTGAATGTGTGGCAGGCACCAGGTGAGCTGCAGGAGGAGCCAGCCTGGGCTGCGCTGCGTGCCAGAGGCAGCAGCTCTGAGAGGAGCAGAAAAAAAACCCACAAAGGCAAAGAACTCCGTGCTGCAAACCAGCCACTCTGCAGACACGCAAAGCCCGGGCTGGGAAGTAGCTGTGGGACCTGCCTCTGCTGCGCAGGGGCCCGGCAGCAGCTCCAGAGGCAGAGGCAGCAGCACCCCAGGGTCACTGAGCTCAGGGCTCACAGTCCCCACGCAAGGCCAGCGGCTTCCCAGGAGCAGGGAGAGGGGCCACGGGGCACGCAGAGCCTGGCCCAGACTTCCAGCTGAGGCTGCCACCAAGGAGATCAGTTGGTTCCAAGGCTAATAACGGACCGAAGCCACCCACCCGTACCCCTCATCCATCACCGCCCCAGATGATGAATGACCCTGGGTTTGCCCCAGCCTGGGCTGATTCTCCACCCAGCGCAGCCAAACTGCCCAGCCCTGCCTGCTGAGGGGACGGTCCCCTCGCCCGAGGAAGGACAGGCTGAACCAGAAACTTCTGCTGGCCAGGACACACAGCCTGGGATGAACGTTCCAGGGCAGTGCCTTTGCACAAGCAGAACAAGGGCTGAGACAGGTTTTTAAGTTAACTCAGCAGGTAACGAGCAAGAGTGAGTCTGAAATAACCACAGGGACTGAACCATTTCACTTGCACAATGCCAAATGGCCCGTGGCTACTCTCACCCACCAACCCTGCCTTTGGGTCTGGAGTCTCATCACTCCCAGATTTTACAGGAAAATAGTTACAATATATTAGCTACCTGCCCATAAAGAAAAAAATGAAAGTCACATCTCTTTCGGTAATGAAGACTTGGTAGGAAAACCTCTTGGGAGCTATTCTACATCATAGAATGCTGCAACTGTATTGATATGACACATAAAACTTGCTCATATAGGCAGGATCAGGACTTTGCTATTTTAAGACTAGCATTATATAGCATAATATATAAATATATATTTATACTTACAGCTCTGGGCTCCCTCCCCTTGGTCCCCAACCCTTGCCCACTTTGACCACTCACTTTGCTGCCAGAGCCACAGCTTTCCCTGCGCCCAGGGTCCTGCAGGTGGGCACCCACAGTCCAGGGACACATCCTGGCTCCATCACCACAGTAGACCTGCCAGAGAAGGTGCCACAACAGGGGAACAAACAACTACAAACCCTTAGAAAAGCAGGGCCAGGGAACTCCAGAGATACTGGAGACACCTGGAGAAATAGGAACCAGACCTGGAGGAGAAAACAAGTCACAGCTCTGTCCTCAGGGCCAGGGCACTGCTGTTAAAGCCTACACTAATAGATGCTAATTAACATCCCTCCCTCCCCCCCCTCCCCCACCTCTCCAGGTAATGAGGGAGTTGGCTCTGCTGGAGAGGGGGATTGGCAGGATGCCTGTTCACTCCTCTCCACTCACACCTGAGCGATCTCAGTGCTGGCTGTTGGGGATAAAGCCCAGCATGATGATGTTTAAAGGCTCCCATAATTTGTTTAACAGACCTGAAGACCCACTAGCATTTAACTACTGCAGCCAGAGATGGAATACAAACAGCAAACCAACCCCCAGCGTGGCTGGGCTGGAATATTAATCCATCCACACCTTCAAGGGCCATGGAAAGAGAGAAGTGGCCGTGGATCACGTACACAGGGGATGCTGGCTGTGGACTTGCAGCCTCATTAACACTGAACGTTCTGACCCTCCCGAGCTACAAACACTGACATTTACTCTCGCCAAAAGGCCAAACTAATATCCTGGTAGTGGTGGTGGCATCCTTCCAGCAGTGGGGACTGATACCTTTTGTACATAGATATGTTGAGGTTTTTGACACAGTCACTTGTCCAAGTGCCAACATCTGAAAAATAAGTCAGGGGGCCTTTTATGCCTCCAAATTTGAGGCTTTGGGGACTTTTTCTGTTTTGTTTTTTTTTTTTTTCCCCCCGTTAGACAATCACAAAGAATGCAAATGCTACTGAAGTCTGCGCAGATAACTCATGGAATAGATATGGAATAGATTACCCTGATTGTGTGCTCAGCTGTATAGCAGTTGCCAGAGTAAATTCAAGGATATGCTTTAAAATACCTAAATATATTAGTAACACTCATCTATGAAAATAATGATTATGGGAAAGGGATTTAGTTGTAAACCTTAGAGAGAAAACACAATTCATCCCATACTTTGCTGGGGAAAAGTCCTACACAAATTGAATCTTGCTCCTGGAGTTTCATTCCAGGAGCTGGAAAAACTCCAGGGGCTGGAACACTCCCAATTTTCCAGAGCTTTTCCGACCCACCCAGTCCCACTGGCTTTTAGCAGGTTGTTAGAAATAATCAGGAGGCTGCAAAAATAATATTTCACTGTGCTGTTGTTTTTTGTCCTTGGTAATCAGTGGGTAGAGGCAGATGCTGAGTGTGCAATCGCTGTCAGGCTCAGCCCCCAGCACAAGGAGGGAGGAAAAAGAAAGGAAAGGGATCCAAGGAGAGGGTCACAGGAGAGACAATTGTACAATTTTAAGAGGCAGTTGCACAAGTATAACTCCTATAAACAAGTGGCCCTGGGAGGACAGGGAACGAAGGGCTCTGCTGGTGCCTTGTTTATCTGTCAAAGCTGCTCATCCATCACCAGGCACAGGTAGGAAGGTGACAGTCATGGAACTAAGGGCTGTCAAAGCCTGAGAACTTGGCATGGACAGTGGGGGACAGCAAAGCTGCCACAGCCCCCACTGGGAGACAGAGGGTTCCCAGGAGTCCCGTTGCACTCCAACTCCAGGGAGGACTGGATAAGGATTAGCTCCTGCCTCTCTGCACGCGGGGATCTCAGAGCCTCGTGTTCCTCACCCCCTGCAGATGGTCCCACAGCAAACCCAGCTTTCCTGCCACACACATTCCAGGAGCTCCCTCCCAGCTCCCCAGAGCGGGCACTGCCTGCAGGGCCAGGTGGGCACCCTCGGGCTCCCCTTGCAGCTCTCTGGGGTTGAAACCCATGAAAAAAAACCCTATTTGTGTGAAACATTATAGTTCACCTGGTGCCTCCACATTTCTGTGAGGTATTTTATTGCATTAGTGTTGTCAAATGGTGACATTTCTGAGTGTAAGTCATAGGGTTGTTGTTAATGCCAATTTAATGGTGCTAAAATGATTAAATATGGCAGGCTTTTAAATAATGAGGTACATAAAAGGTGTTAATAACCTCTTAAGTGCTTTAATAATATTCTGTGCTATCATAAAATGTTAGTAATTGGACCTCTTAACTTTCATCTGCCATAAAGTAATGAAAGTAAAAAATCTCAACAGAGGTGCTGAATGGCTGAAAATTTTGCTTAAATAGGAGGGAAAAAATGAACAATGGCAAAACTAAGCCCTATTTGTTAAAAAAAAAAAAAAGGGGGGAAAAAAAGAATTAACTGTAAAGCCCAACGGAACATGCATTTTAATATCATGCAAATTCTTAGCATTTCCAAAAAATGTCTCTGGTAGAAGGTACTGCAAGAACAAAGGACCCCAATGAAGGCTCAGTGCTAAGCCCAGCATCAGCTGGGCTGCTCAGCCTGACGTCAGACAAACCTGAGTGTCACTTGTGTGAGCTGCAAACAGCAGCTCTCTCGTGCATGACAGAGCTGAGCTGAGCCTGGGCTGCTCCTGCAGGTCCTGCAGCTGAACTGAGCTTCTCACACAGGTTAGAAACTGCAGATCTGCTCCTGCAGTGGGACTTCTCCTGCGAGAGGTCTGCTGGGACAGGCAGGGCTGCAAACCCCAGAACTTCAGGGCAACTGCAGGTGATGAAGGCTCAAGGATCCTTCAGCACCCCTGTGGGTAACGAGTTCTGAGCGCCGAAGAGCACACACCGGAGAACAAAACTGGATTGACGGGATGCAGAGCAGCCAAATGTAATTAAAATTCGAAACAGGGAGGCCAAATAGGAATATCTAAATAAAATTTGGACAGGCTCCTGAATAAGCAGCAGCAGCTTTAACAGAAAAGGCCAGAGGTCTGTAAAATCCCCTCCAGGCTGCTGCTTGAATCCCATCCAGCGAACAGAGGAGCTGCAGTGGTGTCCATAAAATGTGCTGACACAGGGCTGGTGTTGCCTTAGGAGGCTCCCCAGGATAATGTCCAGGGATGTTCTTTAGGTCCCCTCCTCCCCAAATTGGCAATCCAAGCCAATCAAATTATTTTGAGAGGGCTGTATCAGCAAGATTACTTTCATTAATGGCTATTTGCAGGCTCCTGGTTCAATGGCTCTCAGAGAAGCCTTTTAAGGTCTCCTTAGCTGCTGCCTCATGAGCTTTGCTTTTCTTTATTGCCTGTTAACACGTGCACCCAGTTCTTGTGAAGAACAGGTGCTTTGAACCAACCCTAAAAAAGCAATCCCTGAATTTTGGGGCTGACCACGTAACAGACAGTGCAACAGAGCTCCTCTGAGCATGAAACCCACCCAGTGAAACACGGGTGGCTGTGATTTTCCCCAGCCGCTATTTATAACGTTGCGTCACTCAGGCGGGGAGGATGCACAGAGCCACGTGAGCCAGGCAACCAATGCTCAGCAGGAATAACAATGGGAAACGGCAGAAGCCAAGAGTTTGCCCATAGGCACTGAAAAATTATAATGAGCAAATCGATTTTGAGTAGTCTAAATTTGCTTGGAGATAAATCAGGAGCCAAACAAATGCTCTGTGTAACAGAGAAATGATTCACCCGGTATAGTGTTCCTAGAGCCACGCAGAAGGCCCTTGGCTGCCAAGAATGCTAGCTTTTTTTTCCCTTTTGGCTTTACATTGCAGACAAGACCATTATTATTTTCTTGTTACAAGTCTAGTGACTATCCCGTTGCAGTTAATGACAAATTTGCCATTAGCTCCAGTGAAGGACTTGGCCTCCTAAGAGCCATTATTCATCAACACATAAAGTACTGTTTTGACTCTGATCTTTAAGAGCAGGATCTGGTGCCCACTCAGTGGCACCTCTCCCCAGCACAGCCACGGTTTGCAAAGCTCCTCCATGTCCCACTGCAGGCCTCAGCATCCCAGAACAGGATCGTGTTTCTTCTTACCGAGATGCTCTTTGCTTCATTTGATGTGCCTGTTGTTTGAGACTGCCTCTCCTTTTGTCCATTAGGTAAATTCTAGATGAGCTTATTATTCTGCTTTGGTTTGTAACAATCCCTCTGGATCCATCTCTATGCTTATTAGGATTTTGGAAATGCAATCTGATTTGTGCTAAAGCATACAAATGATCTGTGCTGTTCAACACACCATTGCTGTGTCTGCAACACAGCTCTGATCTCTACACATCAGTGGAAGGAACAGTGGTGGGGGACAGGCCAAGAAGAGACCCCACAGAGACAAACACCTGAGCTCTGGTGAGCCTCGGGACCGTAAATGAAGCCAATTGGTTTATAAGTAGTTCTTTTTAATTCCTTTTCACCTCCCCATGAAATACCCATTTTTCCAGCTTGACTGGAAATCATCAGCCTCCTTTGGTGGCCAGAAGAGCAATCTATATTTTGGACAAAGTTCCCAGAATCAAAAGATGTGCAAAGCCAAAGAGATGCTTATGTGCTTTTTTTACACTCATCCTCTGGGTTTTTGTGTGCACACAAGTTCAGATTGAACTGGTGCAGGTCTGTGCTCATCTCCCCCAACGTGGAAAAAGTCAGCCAAACCAGACACACCAGCAGACAGCAGAGGGTGGCAACTGGTGTTGATTGGGTCAGCTAATTAAGAGCAGAAGGTATTTTGAGCTAGGATAGGTAAAAAAGAAATCGCACAAAGTGTTTCATTTTGTGATTCCAGCTTTGGTTTCTGGAGCAACATCTCCAGATATTGCATTGGGCTTCAGTGTGGCTCCTGGGTTGCTGCAGAAACCTTGCCATGGCACAGGAGAGCAGAGGGAGACCCACTCTGAGCCACTCCTGGAGCCACAAGAGCCACCAAGACAGGTCAGAGGCTCTGCCACAATGGCAGGGCCACCCTGGCCACCAACTTGGGCAGCCTGGGCTCTTCTTGTCATGGCTGAGCAACAAGTATTTGGCTTCTCCAAACTCAAAGATCCTTTAAGTATCATTTAGTGTTTAATACACTGTGCTCTCCCCCGTGTAAAAGAAGCAGATAAAAAAGAAATCAATGAAGTGCCTGCAAAGTTGCTTTGTACTGTTTCACATGCATATTTAGAAACCCTCTCTTCCTTGCCACTCACCTCATGAATCTATTCTAGGAGAATAAAAACTGGGATATACTTTGCAGCCAAAAGTAAAGTCATAAAGAAGTTTGCTCACGTTCCTCGACACATGAGATATAGAGTTAATTAAAAATTGTTCTCTGTACAACAGGTTTGTTTCACTGGAAAATGTCACTGATGTAAGGCTGTTCTACTCCTGTTGCCAACTACAGTGAATTGACTCCATTATAAGCTTACTCCTCCCCCCTCCCTTTTCTTCCAATAATAAACCAGATATATCTTAGAGCCCCCTTTTTATTGGAAAAGGTGCATTAGGATTAGCGCAGTTGGAGCAGCCATTTCATGCCCCTCCAGTCCCTGTTTATCTGTGGCTCTACAGAAGCAGCAAACACTTTCCCCAGTCCTGCACAGTATAAATGAGATTTTTGATCCTACAGGCATGGTGCTGTTCAAAGATTTTTAATTAGATAAATACATTTTATAAAAAGATTTTGCAGAATAGTTGCCTCTAGCAACTGTAACAATCTTGTAGCTTCATCTTCTAAAAGGAAAGAAAACTCTTGCAGGAGGCTGGTGTGTTATATAAAAATGAAAGAGGGTATTACAGAACTAATAGGAAGGGGCCAATGGAAATGCAGTCCCACTCCTGGAAACGGGAGTTTGTTTCGTTACTGACTTCAAACAGCACACGGATTTGCGTTCTAATTTTTCCAGCCAGATTGCCAAGTGTCAGCCCCAGGCTGGAGGAATAGCTGGACCAGGCAGGAGGGAGATGAGGTGAGCGCTCTCTTTCCACAGCTGACGTGCCTCAGGAGGCATCACCTCAGCCTTGAGGAAAGCACAGCTCTCCTGCGCTGCCAGCCTTGGTGCTTCCCACAACGCAGGGGCACCCTCACCCTCACACAGCAATGTCCCCCTGCCCTGCCCTTCGTAGCACAGCCACATCCCAGCAGGGCTGCCTGAGCTGGCTTCCCGTGCCAGCCAGCCTGGAAGTGTCCCTGGGGTCGGGAGAGGACCTGGTTGCTGTCCCTCACTGCCCGAGGATGGGCACCTGCCGGAGAACGAGCAGCATCCTGCAGGCCACCGCATTGCCAGGGCCCCTGCCTGGGAACCCAGAGCTCGGTGCCACCACCACG
This sequence comes from Grallaria varia, assembly GCA_013396735.1. Classification (NCBI taxonomy): domain Eukaryota; kingdom Metazoa; phylum Chordata; class Aves; order Passeriformes; family Formicariidae; genus Grallaria; species Grallaria varia. The sequence continues at coordinate 541,552 of VWZG01000691.1, read as the reverse complement.
GCTGGGAGTCCTCGGGAGGACAATGTTAAATTCAGACACGAGCCCGGCTGATGCCGAGGTGACCAGTGACTGCCCCCATGCCCTTTTTCCAGCCAGCTCAGAGCCACTCCCCAACGCCACGTCCCCAAAGGGACCTCTCTGCTGCCAGGGTAGGGACACCGCAGGACTTTCCCTCTTCCCCTTGCAGATCCCAGAGAATGCACATCCCAATGTGCCATCAAGGTGGAGAGTTTTATCCCTGCAGACTCAGTGCGGGATAGCAGCTGGAATGGGAACTTTTCCATCCTCACCCCCATAGTCTGTATATTTAGCCCTGACCTAGAAAGACCATCCTTTCTAGGGCTGAGCTGTGATTCAGACAGTCTGCTTGCTGAGCAGAGACTGCCAACTGTGCCGAATCAGAGCTGATTAGAGGTGGGAGAGAGCCTGAAAAACAATACACCCAGGCAAATGCAGTAGGTTTGGAGCATTTCATGAAAATTATATTTAACTCCATTTTTGGTGACTTACAGAAAAATTAAAACAAACAACCCTCGCACCTTCTAAAATAACCCTACCTGTCTCTGGTGGGAGAGAAGAGACTGGCAAAGGGTTGCTATTTTAAATCACAGAGGAATGGGGTAAGAAAGAATATACATGTAGGTATGTATGCATATATATAGGTATAGACACATACACACATCTCTAGATGAAACAGGGGACTTGTCTGAGAAAGGGAGGAGGGACACAGAGGCAGATCCTTGCATTTTAGGGGAAATTCTATCATGAAGAAAAAAAAATCCCATCATGTTTAGGGGGAAACAAGAACAAAGGAAATAAAAAAACCCCATAAGCAGATGTCTGGAGACATAAAATGCTCACAGAGAAATGTCTGGTGGCAGGTCACAAAGTGTCCCACCAGCCCAGCGTGGGACTGGAGCTTGTCTCCCACAGGCAGTTCTCCTGCAGACACACTCAGGCCATCACCTGGGATCTGAGGGAGAAATCTTATCTGCAGGCCTGGGAGAAAACAGGAGGAGGTACAACCGTCCTTGTAAACTAGAAATACAGCCAGGGAGTTAAACCGGCAAACACAGCCCAGCCCGGAGAGAGCAGAACAGGAGACTAAACACAACAGTTTAACAAATAATTACAGGTTCTTTATACGGACTAGAATTTGTAATCCACCTTCATCCACTTCTCTTTGCACAGTTTAGAATTACAATGCCAAAGGGATCACAGGGAATCATGAAATAATGTCCTGCATTTGAGTGCAGAGCAGACAGTCTCTGACAGTTTTAGATACTCGTTTCATGAAACATTTACCATGTGGCACCCAAGTGTTCACTCCATTGTACCTTGGCAAACACGGCGGACACGCTGGTACAGCCACTCACACAGGCAGCATGTTTGCAGACATTAAAAGTGATGAGAAAAAAAAACCCCAAACCCTGACCTGGATAAGTTCTCCTCCATTTAAATTCAGCAAAGTGTGGGCATTGAATATTATCTCCATAATACATTTGCCACACCATAAAACATAGTGGGGAATCAAGAAGCAATATCTTGCATTTCAACAAATGCTCAGTCTCTGAGGACTCCCACCATCCATTGGTGTGTAGGAGTACAATTTATCATGTGTATTTTTTATCCAAACTGCATGGAGAACATGGTATTATTGCGGTGGTGCTGGACTGATAGTTGGGGGACTGTGAATCCATTACCTGCATCAGACTCCCTGACTCCCTTGGCGAGCCCCAGCTGTTTGGTTTCCCATCTGTATTTCCATTTCAGAGGAACCTGAAAAGAATGTCAAAAATATTCGAGGAGTCAGAAAGGAAATAGGAAATAACTGAAGTAAAATAAAATATGCTGTTTGACTACAAATGAAAAGGTTGGGGTTTTGGGGTTGTTTTTTTTTTTTGTTTCTTTTTATTATAAGTGGGTTTTAAACACTTCTAAATAATTCTGCAAGAAATTGCAAAATGACAGTTTGTTTAGAAACGCCTTCAAAAGTATTTCACCTCTTTATTTTTTTTTCCCCTTACACAATTATTTTGGTAAAATGACACTCTTTTGGGAAGCGCTGCAGGATCCCCTACTCTGCATTTTTTGTCCCCCACAAATGACCAACATCATACAGTCAGATCTAGTCGGGAAGTTTCTTTTAACAAAGTAGATAATGAAGGGCTTTACTTTAAGCACAAGCTTAAATCCATACGGTTTTAGAGAGTTAAGCACAATTAAGGAACTGCCAAGTGCTTCGCTGGGGGACTCTGGAGTCAAGCACTGAGTGAGCGCCTTGGGCTGAGTGGGGACCTGGAGCACATGATGAGAAGTGAAAATAAAGCACGAGGAATTAAACAGAAAATAAGCACGGCACTTGGAGGTCGTGAGCTTTGTTTGTACAGTATTTCTAAGGTGCATTTTGTACGTTCGGAAAAAAATCCCCTTATTCAGGAGCCTGGAATTGCTCTTCCATCCCCAGCACTGATGAATAGCAGAGGCACAGCGTGCAGCCCTTTATTCCGAGGGAGCCTTAATCACTCCCCTCCCGAAACTGCTGCTCCGTTCGACTGACAGAATTAGAAGCAATCCACATATTGGAGGGGAAAAAAGAAAGGCAGACCCAGACTGTGGGTACATACACAAAGCTTTNAGGAAAGAAGAAAAAAGAAGAAAAAGTTGTTGCCCTCCTAAATGACATCTGTACTAATGACATGAATGACAGGCTAAAGGGGAAAATTATAAATCTCTCTTTCCAGCCTTTTTTTTTTTTATTGCCCAGCCGTATATTTCATCTCTCCAGAGAGAAGCACCACTAAAGCCGTGGCTGACAGACACGAGTGCTGTGGATGAGCTGCAGCCGGATCCCTCTGGAGCACGGCTGGGCCCTCTGGCAATGCTTGTCCAGGGGGCGCGGCTGAGGGTCTTTCTGCCCTGGGTGAGACCATGGAGCACCAACATGACCAGCAGGACACAGGTCACCATCCCCGTGTGGCCAAGGAGAGCACCAGGGGACCAGGGCACCCGAGAGTCCTGGCACCCTGGTCCTTTGGGAATCACCACCCCCTGTTCCAGAGGGAATACGCTGAGGGAATGCTCTTGTGGAAGAACAACTTTCCGGGGCTTCAATCTGCCCCCAGCAGCACGCAGAGTGACTCCAGAGCCCACAGAGCCCTCGAAGGATGTCCTCTGCATTGGCAGAGCCATGGCCTGTCCGTCTTCAGGAAGGAGCTCTGGACTCCTGATGGAAGGAGGAACGCTGGCTCTCCTCTCCCACGGAACACGAGGCTGCCTCTGTCTGCACAGAGCTCTGCATTTCTGCTTTGTTCATTTTCCTACCCGGTCTCCAGGGAAAACACAGAGGAAGACAGAGAAAGCCCAGTGTCTTGCGGGATCACAGATGGAGATGTAATCATCTTCAGTTAAAAATAATTCCTTTAAATTTCCCCCAACCCAAGCTCTGTTTTCCCTGGGGGTGCTACATAACTAATACAACTGATGGACCCACTCTGCAGTGTGTGTGTGCTTGTGCATTTACATTTAGGCATAAACACACACGTTCTTTTCTCCTGGATGAATCTCCCGTGAAAGGCTGTTGTGGTCATGTGTGACTGCCTGTACTCAGACACACTGCAAAGATACTTCCCTGGGTTTTATTGTCTGTGACCACTATACTTAGGTTTTATAGCAGCCTAATTACAGGCAATCCCCTTTAAATGCTGACACGCAGTGCTAAGTTATTCTGCAGGTGAATGGGTAGATAGAACATTTCTGTGCGTTCTCTAAAACTGTGCAGTATTGTTGACTGGATTTATCAACAGCAGGACTGTCTGGAGAAATGAACACATTTGAAAATGATCCTTGATTTCCCATCACCAGTGGCACCAAATCCACAGTGGGGAATGTTTTTTTCGTGAAGGAAGTGGAGGATTAAAAAATTAAGTGTGTTCACTTGAAACCTCCTGCACATCTTAGTTTATAGCAATAAGAGGCAATGGTGGTTCCTTACAAATCAACTGAGAGGAAAAATAGAATTAAGAAAAAATAAAAATTAATAACCCAGGTGCAGCCATGCTCTGGCTCTACCTGTGCCACACAGCCCAAACAGGGACAGCTCCCACCTTTCCCCTTGCACTGCTACCATAGATAATAAAAACTAATTTCATTTGCTGTCACTCTTTTCATTTTAATGGACACCCAGAGATTTCACAGCTGTAGGAGGACAGTGCACAAAACCGTATCTTTTCTGGAATGAAGAGCCATGGAAAAAGAGAAATTTTCTGTGGAAATGTCAGAAGAAACATTGTCATGAAAAACAGGCTTTAAATATTGAAAACGTATAAAGGACAACATGCAGCACGGGGGAAACAGGCTGAATAAAACATGTCGCTATTAAAGCCCTGGAGCTCAGTCCTGGAGGGATTTGCATTTCCCCCCCGCAGCCTGTGATTTTTCAGGGACTCGGAGTGCCACGGGGAGGCCGTGGGTCTGCAGAGCAGTCCCCGCGCTGTGACAGGTAGCGATTCCCTCCCCGGCTCAGTCTGGCACATCAAACCCCAGCAGTGCCTCTCTTCTCTCAGCTCTCTGCTCAAAGGCTCTGCCGCGTCACCCCGTGCTCGTCCCCCCACGGCGATAAGCGCAGTATAAATAGCGACCAGCAGATGACAGATAGAACATGGACATGACAACAGTGTCCTCCCCCCGTCCCGGTCCCGCAGTTGGTGCGGCACTATCTGTCGTGATCCACTCCTTGCTGGGACTGCAGGAGCACAGTGGACCTGACACCAGGCAAACTTCTCCTGCCCCCGAAGCCCCGTCGGAGCTGAACGCACAGGTGGATATTTACCTGAGCCAAGTCATAACCTCAGGGTTAATGAGGACTTGACGTAATTTAAGAGATGGGCAAAACTAGGAATTGATGTAATTTGATGTTTGGTGCTTCAGTGAGCTCCCACTTTGGCTCTTTTTTCTCATAAAACCCTGTGGCAGTGCTATCCAGCTAAGGGATAATGGAGGGGATTAAAAATCAGCTCCTCGTCTCCTGCTAATTCTGCTCGTCTCACTGTCCTATATCCAAAGCAACAAAATACGAGCAGGATGTCCAGCTTTGGGAACCATCATTCGAACAGGTCAACTGGCAAGGGGCCAGGGAGGAGCAAAGACGAACTACAAGAGATTTGGAAAACATGACCTGTAAGGATAGGTTGTAGGAATTGGGTTTGTTTAGTCTAGAAAAGAAAAGAATGAGGAAAGATATGATAAGAGGAAAGATGTGATAAAAGTCTTCCAATATGCAGAAGTTTGTTACAAAGAGAACAATAATCTTCTTGTTCCTTCAGAAATCACCTTCTTTACAAAAAAGACGACTGAGGCTAAGGCATGAGGAAAATGTTTCCAGCTACATGAGGGAGTAGGGAAATCCTGGACCAGAGTGCCTGAGGCTGTTCTGGGGCTGCACCAGGGGCTTTCAGAAGAGGTCACTGAGGCACAGGCCACATACCTTGCACAGCCCCCCCTGCCCTGTCTTCTCTGGCTGTGTGCTAAGCTCCCATAGCCAAAATCCACGGTGTGTGTCCATGGATGTCCTCTGGTGACATCCACGGTGTGTGTCCATGGATGTCCTCTGGTAACATCCATGGTGTGTGTCCATGGATGTCCTGCTGGTGACATCCATGGTGTTTGTGTCCATCATCCCCCCGCCCCGAGCAGCCCCTCTCCTCTTCGTGCAGGGTATGTAAAAAGCTGGAGTTCCCTGGGAGACGGTGCCTGTCGGGGTGTGCTTACCACTGGAGGGGACCCCCATATTCCCAGCGGTGCAGTGACCACGTGCTGGGGTGGGAGGCAGCTCGCTGTGCCCTTCCAGCTCAGTGCCCCGTGCCAGCCCGGCCCCTCGTGGTCACAGAGTCGTTCCTTCTGCTCGGGATGTGTTATTTGCGGGCACCAGCTCCGAGGGGAGCCCCGCAGTGCTGGTGGGCACGGCCCAAGCCATCGGCACAGCGGGACAGGAGGGAGGCAGAGCACGGCAGGGCCACGCTGCGGAGGAGCCTCGGTCCAGGCGGTGGGTTTGGGGATGTCACCCTGAGCGGGTGCCACATTTCAAGTGCACGTGGACACCCAGACCAAGGGCAGCGTCCCGGGAAAGAGGTGAGCCCCGGCCTGAAGTCAGGGCAGAACTGGCTCACAGGAGACAATCATGTCCTGCAAAGCTTGTAAATATTTCACAAGGTTCACGCAGCCTCCAGCTCCCCAGGCTTGGCAAAGCCACACCAGCCACTCCGCACGAGCCACAAGGAGTCTGCATTCAACACTTAGCTGGCAATTTGCTGAAGACACATGGGGCAGAAAAGAAACCCAACTTGCTCTGTTTAGACTGACATTGGCTCCCCGCTGTTGACAGCGGTCCAGATTTGGGATCTGGTCTTTCTCCCACTGAAGTCAACAGGGAATTTTTCCGCTGGCATCGACAGGGGCAGTAATAAGCCATTGTATCTGTCAGTGCACATTGCCAATGGAAGACAAACTGGAATGGCTAAGTGCTGTCTGTAATGAGACATCATTTTTTCCCTCCCTCTAGTCCATTTTCAGACCATAACCACATTTTAATGAATAAAAAGTTGTTGTTTCAAATCCTTGCAGAACTGCCATCCCTGCCAAGCCTGTTTTTCTTCCGGAAAGACAGATGCATGTGCTCACATTATGGTAGTTGTTTTTTGCGTGCCATATATTTTCAGTGATGTTCATGAAACTAGAATTAGTGACACTAATAATGACAAATCAGAGGGCTAATATTGTTTAACCCTGTTAAAGAGTGTTATTACATTTACATGTTCCCACAGAGTAAGTGCTGTTTGGCTCAGACATATGTCTTGCTATCTGTTTATTTTTATGAATCAGAAATGAATCAGCAGTCAAAGAGTGTCCCATAGATTTGTCTTATATACCATTTTAGAAGGGGAAAAAACCAAACCCACCACCAGGGCTTATAGAATAATTTTTTTTCTTCAGTAGAGGGGTAATAGTATTATTAATTTAATTCTAATCAATAAGACCAAATATTGCAGGTCTGCACAGGCTTACCCCAAACTGCTGAGCCCTGAGGAGGAGGCCAGCCTGTGCTCCTGCTGATGTAGTACTCCCTCCTATTCGGAGGATGAAGACAGAATGACACCTTTAAATTAGATCTCATGTGTGCAGCTGTCTGGTTTTCACTGTTTGTGAGCAGATACAGAACTGCCTCTTCCTCAGGTCAAAGAGACTTTCAGGATGCAAAGAGCAAAAGCACAATGCAGTCTGCAGCACTCAGGACCTATTTGTGGACAAGGACTACAGTAATTTAGGGCTGAAAAGTGATTCTCTCTGTACTGCACTCAGCAGACACACAAAGATAAAACCAGTCACTAATATGATGTTTCCTTCCAGAGCTTTCTTTAAAACACAGGGACTTTTGAGGAAACTAAAAGGATCCTTGGACAAGGCTTTGGGAAGAATACCTACTCCTTGAATTGTTAGTTCTCTAACATGTCTAGCCCTTGCATCTTACGTGTAGACAGCTGATAACAGGCTTGATAATCTCTGCCTTAAAAAAATAAAATTAATACACTGCTTCAGAAATTTGACTAGAAAAAGTTATGTAAGAGGTAAGAAAAACATCACACTTTCTCAAAGCATTAGATATTCCAAGAATTACAGAAGGTAATTTAAATTCAACTCAGCCACTACTGTTGCAATATTGAGGTTTTAAAGTCAGTTTATTTATATTTTAACTTTGCAGTTTCCCATAAGGCATGGTCAAAGTCTTTAACAGAATCACTGACATTAGGAATTCTCATCCTCCTTTTCCCTTGCTCCTTATCAAGCGTACTTTGTTTCCTGCAATGGTTTATTGGGACCATCTGCATCTCCTCCTGTTTTCTCTCAGGCATGGAGATAAGATTTCACCTTTGGATGTCTGGGTGAAGTCCAGCTGGCAGTCTGGATGTGTTTGGTGGCGGTGGCTCTGTGCCTGTTGCGTGCCCGCGCCAGTCTCACAGAAAAACCCACGTGAGAACCACCCTCCGTGTCCAGGACCAGCTTCATTTTCCTCTTCAAGGCCAGGGCCAAGAGCTTCAAACCCAACTACCTGAAATTTAAACTGCCCCGAGTCCTTATCCGGATGATAAAACAAAGGGGTGGGTTTTCCAGAGGTGATGGAGGAAGGGAAAGGCAATGCCTGGTGGGATGCCCAGTTTGCCAAACCAACACCCAGACTGCCTTGGGGACAAATCATGTCCTCTCCGGTCACTGCCTTCCTCCTGCCTGATCCCACTGCCCTCTGTGTCCCACAGGACTTCCAGAGCACACACCTACAGCAGCCACCAGCTGGAACAGCAAACCCAGCAGGGCACTTCCACCCAAAGCTGCCCAGGACGGGCAAATTGCCCCAGGAGAGGCACCATCCATCCCCCAGAGCTCTTCTGGAGCTCTGGCCACCTTCCCCTTCTCCCTCTCCCTGGTTCCTGTGCACAAAGGCCAAGAGCCTTTGCTGGCTTGGCCACCACGACCAGCCCTGCTGGGTCATCTGGTTTCTCTGCAGCCAAGGCCTGGTAAAACACATCCCACCGAGGGCTTGGAAGGTGAACTCAGCCTCCAGCCCATGGGGCAGAGGGTGGATCCTCCCGAGCAGGGCAAGGATGGGAGAGCTCTCCTGCCTCGTCTATCTGGAAACCCTACAGAAATGCTGCAGTCTTTGAAGATAATAGTAGCTGAGACAGTTCCTTTCTTCCCCCTGGCCTCCTCCTTCCCTCCCTTCATTTTGGAGATACGTTATCCTCACAGAGGGTCAAGTACCCAGCTGAATGAAACATTTCTCAAAAGCTCAATGTGAAGGTTTGCAATGCAGACAAACAATCTCGAGCCTCACTGCACATTTTCCCAAGAAACCAAAGGAATACCTTGTGCTCGGAATCTTTTCTTTTTTTTTTTTTTTACTATGTCCTGAAGTAGAAGAAACTCCTAATCTTTGCTCTGCTACTTGATGTTTAGAGAAGCCAAAGAGACAAATCTGTAAACACGCTTTCTCTGTTTGTTAGATACTTCTTTTCTCCTTAAAAACAGCCTGCAATTCTCAGAAGAAGTCAAGGACTCCAGTTTCTCTTTGTTTTTAGTGCCTGGCTGCTTCTACTGTGTTAAGGTGTCAGCTCCAGATAAATAAGGGAATGAAAACAGAGAAGGTCTATTTAAGCAAAAATGTCTGTCCTTCAAAGTCTGGAGAGATAGAAGTGGATTTATTGTCTCCTGGGCATTATCCAGGGAATGTTTTGGAGCCTTGTGGCAAATTGTGGACGCTGGAGCTACAATCTTTAGTGGGTTTGTGTGTCCTTAATATTGCACTGAGAGCTGAGCTGCTCCACATGCAGAAAAGTGAAACAGTGGATTAAACACAGGAAGGGAGGGGGCACGAGGAGGTACTTGCCCTGTGGGCCACCCGATCCCCTTTGTGGGGTACACTGAGGAAGGTCTGGCATGGCTGTGCAATTTCTGGACCTTGACAGACTTGGGTAAAAGTGGGCTTTTCTAAAGCACCTCTGCCTAAGTATCACAGCTTATACAATCGTTTCAATTAGTGCAGTGCAGTCTTGCTTATTTGGACTCGTGTGATTACCTGACAACCAAGGCTGAATTATTTAAAAGAAAAAAAGAAGAAGTAGGTGTCTGTCTTAGAGCTATTGAGAAAAGTTCAAGGCAAATGTGGACTTCTCCATTGATTTTCCACAGAAATATTTCTGATGTGTCATTTTCCTTACCAACATATGGTAAAGCAGCTCTGCCTCAGTGGGGATGTGCAGGTCTCACTGAGCAGTGCTGGCTCCCTGGACTGGAGACAGCCCGGATTATTTTAAAACAACAGCCTTTGTAATTGCACTATATGAGGAATCGAGACTAATAAAGAAGAGTTACCATAACAACAACACCTGACGTGGTGCAAGCACAAATACCTTACACATCCGAGGGAATGATTCAATACCATGTTGGGTGAAAAACACTCACCCTCTGAAAAAAGGACCACTGGGAACGGTGGTGCTGTCTTTAGAAACCAGGTGGCCAAACACCACACAGCTCCTTCCCCTCCAAGGTAATCCCTCCACCTTCTGGGCTATGGCAAGGTGGGCTGCTCATCACATCAACCTGCACCAAATATTGGCTTCCACCAAAGAATGACCCAGCAGGGTGAACCCCCCACTCCAACCACTGCATCTTCATCCCTCCTCTTCCCAAAGTATCTGCCCTAAAGTTTCCTCCGGGTTTCCCCAAGTGTTGCTCTAATGCAGGTCCTGCTCTTTCCCTCATTCCCAGAGGAACAGTGCTTCATTTTGCTTACAGTCCCTGCACTGCCATCACAGAAAAAGAGCTCAAGTGATTTCTGCTCTGCTTGCTTTCATAGTGATATGCAGCAACAAGATTCTTTGTGTGAAAGAAACCCAGGAAAAGCAGCTTTTCCGAGCATTGCAATTTGTTAGTTAGGTGGGAGAGTTTTCAGCTGAGCTGCTGGTGACAAACACTGCATATGCTCCAGCCTGCGTAGGTTCTCGCTAGATTTTCTTTGTCCAGGTTAGGAACATGGTAGTTTTAGGTTCCCACTGCAGCTGATGCGGAGAAAAGAGGGTTTTAAGAGCTGTGATTTATTCCACTTAAGCTCTGAATCGTTCTGAGGGGTCCCTCTCCCTCCTGCCAGCTGACACAGGTTCTTTTGAGGTTGGATGGGACCTGCTCTGAGCTGCCCAGCACCTCAGCAGAGGAGAATAAGGGAAGGGGAAAGAAAAGCAAGACACGAGAGCAGGAGGTAGGCAAGGAGAGATCCAGCACTGCCTGGAAGTCACACAAGGCACTGGGATGGGAAGAGAACCCAGATCTCTTCATGAAGCCCTTTCTGTGTGTTTGGTACCACAGGGCTCTGGCTCTGTCAAACAAAAAGAACGTGACTCTGTATTTCCTTCTTCTCTTCCCCTCCAGTAGTTCCTGCTAATTAAGCACTGACATTTTTCCAGAGCAATTGCAAGACCAGAAACCTCCTAAGTCAGATGGAAAGAAGTAAACATTTCAGCCACTGTGAAGTAGCCAGAAAAATAAGCATGTGGGGAAAAAGAGAGCAACAAACAACAACCATTGTGCAAATAAAATTGCTGAGGGGAATACAAAAATCACATGAGAAGGGCAGATAGGGGCATTGTGCAAAGGCTAAGGAAGGGGAGTTAGGAACAAGGGCAGGCTCCTAATTTTGCTTTGTGAGCACAGTTGGGGAACAATTATCATTCCCATTCCTGCCCTGCTCCCCAAGGTTTTTGACCCCCGGAGTGCAGCCACACAAACACTCGGTTTCACCCTCTGCACAACCGGGAGGGTCCCACAACCTCCAGCAGGCAGTGGGACAGGAGGGAAGATGGGAATGAGGGCTGGGAACCTCACCAAAGGGATGTGCACAGCCAAAAAAACGGGCTCTCCTGCCCACGCCTGACCTACCTCAAGAGTTTCTTGCCCCTGCCTTGCTTTAGCTCTGGAGCTGGAAAATTCTGCCCAATTCTTTGTGCCAAATGCCAGATTAGCTCTTAGTGTGGCTACAGAGGCAGAAACCTCTAAAAATTATAATCAAGGGCTAAACTGATTATTTTCTATGACCTGATCTGATTTTGAAAATAGCCCTTCCCTGGGCAGACAGACAGACTTAGATGACCCTCAGATGTCCCTTCCAACCTCGTAAAAGCTTCTGAGTTACAGGAAAAGGGCTCTTTTATCCCACGGACTACAAAAATGGCATTTCCAACAGTTGTTTCCTTTCATTATCAGAGAAAGACCTAGACTCAACAACCCTGAGGTCCTGGAGCAAGGAGAGGGTCTCTACAGACACATCACCAAGCTCCTCCATGCCAGGTAAGCCTTTCCTTCTCCACCCTTGCTGGGGGATGCCACACCAGCCTTTCCTCTCCACTTTATTCACCTCTTAGGAAAAAAGCCAGAGCCAAGTGAAGGATGAGCTGGGAAGGCTGCAGACCTTGCTGGTCTCCCACAGCACTCAAGCAGTGACAATTGCAACACCAGGCCAGCAGAGTTTCTCCACTTGTTTTGAAACAGCCTCAGCTGGGACACACACCCCAGTATGCTGGGTCACACACTCCAGTGTGCTGGGTCATTCCTTGGCTGTGTTTATAGACTGCTCGGAGGGGGACCTACAGGTGCTCAGCACCCCCAGAAACAGAGCTGAAATATTATATATGTGGGCCAGTTTGTGCACTTGGGGCTGTTTTCCCTTCCAGCTGCTGTGTTTTAAAGCCAACCAAGACGGCAATGCACAGACTCAGCTCCAGTGGGGGTACATCAAGCTGCCCCCCTAAATGCTGCCTAGTGAATTAAGTCCTTAATAACACCTGTAAAAGCATCTCTGCGTCACAGAAGAACAAACTTTGCTCAGAAGAGGTTATCAACGGGACCCCAGGAGAGCAGTCACTGTGAAGCTTTACTTCATTCCAGAAATGTTTTGGAAGCAATTACTTCATCTTGTTCTTTATTCACAGGATTCACTTAACTGATGACATTATAGCTCAGTCCATTAAGTAAATGGGTTATATATTTTCTCCAAGTTTTGAGGAAGTAATGTTGCAGCCCATATCACTATCACTGTCAGCAGTCAACAGGGACAAGGATTCTTCATTTGTTTAGTGGGGTTTACCTCTGCTGAGATCCTAAATATGATATATCTGGCTCTGGGTCTTTTATAACATTTGAGCAGGATTTAAAAAAAAAAGAAGAAAGCAAGTGTTATTTTCACAAAAATTCCTGGCAGCTGTACCGTTTATTATGAGAGGAAAACGGAGCAAGAAAAATTGGCATGTCATTTCTTAAATGAATTTATATCCTCATTTCCTTTAGAAAATGAATCCATGCTCCATCTAGCCATTTTCCATCAGTCTGCAGGGGCAAAGTTTGCAGAGCACAATTGAAATGCTCCATTCTAGCACAGGCCAGTGCCATGTATGCCTATTGCAATCACATTCTCCTCTCCGTGGCTGCCTGTAGTGCTTATAAAGGTTTTATTTCCCATCAGTTAGGCCGTGCAGTAGGTCTTAAAAGTCAGCAGCACCTCACAAAATAATCAGGGACACACAATCAAAATTCCGGTCACCAGGGCCTCAGTGACCTTCCAGAAGCCCATCTGCTGAGAACTGACTGGAGCTGCCTTTGTCCCATGTCCCTGTGCCACAGGGGGACCCTGCCAGCTGTCCCTTTGGTTGTTCCTTCCCAGTGTCCCGGTACCCCGAGGAAAAGAGGCAGCAGCCTGGGGAGGAGATTGGCCAAAAGAGAAGCGAGTTCAGGAGCCAGTGAAAGGCACTGCTTTTGGGGACTGTCACAGAATGCTGTCACTCTAAAGAAGTTTCACACAAAATCTCTGAAACAACCCCTTCCTCCTCCTCCATGCTCCTCCTCCTCCTCCTCTGGAGGGTGGTGGTTAATATCCCAAATACAACACAATCCCTTGGAAAGCACTTTTGCCTTTGAGTCACCACCTTGCTATTTTTGCAGCCACAAATACGGCCTGGTGGGGTTTGATGTCATTGATCTGGTACATACAGGAACAACCCGGGGAGCCAGGCTTGGAATTCCAGGGAAAAGGAGGCTCCCGGGAAGTGTCTTCTGGGGAAGTCAGGATGCAGGCAATGCAATGCATTGCTGCCAAGAAAAGGAAGGAAAAAGAGGATAATGGCACTGTAGCATCACTTCTGGTTGACTCCGGTTTGTGTTTTAAATCATTATCAAATTAGGAAGAAGGAAGAGGGGAGGGGAAGGAAAAAAAAAAAAAGGGAACTATTTCATTTGCCCCCCACAAAAAAGGTTTTGTTTTGGATACAGACTTTTTATTCTTTTCACATGAAATCTTAAAAAAACACCCAGGAAAGAAATTTCAAGCCCCACAGTTATTTCAAAATGAAAAAATCAAAGGCTCCTGTTCCAGCAGAAAGCTCGCTGGGACTGGGTGGCAGACAGGGTGGGAACGCCAGACAGCAGGCCCTGGAAGGCTGACAAACACAAGGGAGGACCTGAACGCAACAAAGCTGGGACAGCAAACCCGCAGAATCTCCCCATGATTTGGGTCAACATATGGCTCAACACAACCCTTTGGCCAACCTCGATGCGTTTCAGCCTCCAGGGCGGCGAATGCGACTTTCTCCCATCAGAGAGGCGAGCGCCGACAGCACCGTGCGAGGAAAAGCTCCTCTCCTCCTACCTCGTGCCTGTTCCCCCATAAACGGGGTGCTGAAGTGCTGTTTACTTAGGCAACATCTGATCCACAGCCCTCCTGGCCCTGCCTAAAGCTCGGAGGGGGGGTCCTGCTGTGTGTTCCGGCTGTCGCAGGGGACAGCAGCACCGGGGGTGTTGCTGGGGGTCCCCAGTGCCGGCAGTGTCACCATGGGGTGACACTTTGCCCCGACAGGCTGCCGGGGCTGCCCAGCCCCGCACGGCTCACGTCAATGGCACTATTATGATTTCACCCAGCCTTGCTGCTCCGGCTGCAGTTTCCCTCATTTTCCCTGAACAGCAGGGAAGGTCTAGACTGGAGCTGCAAAGATTTCCACATACACACGCACAGACAAACACTTTTTTTTACCCCCCTGTCCTGCCAGTTTCACCAACCGTGACTGCAGTCCACAAAGCAAAGGAAGGCTCTTTCCCCTGACTTTTCTTAGCTGGTCTGAATGGCTCTGCAAACCTAACCATGGACAGACAGAAAACACATTTAAGTCTCTTGTAGAAGAGTTAAACTCCAGGAGAGAAGAAATGTCAGTATCGAAGGAGCAGTGAAAAACAAATCCATCCCTGCTAGGGGGGAGGTAACTGTGGGATGGAGAGGGACAGTTCAAGGCTGAGACTAGATATGCAAGGAGAGAAACTTCCCCAAACACCAGTTGTTTTTTCTGTTTTTTTTTTAAACAGGAGACAAACATCTGCACTTGGATCTGAACTCCCTTCCTGTCCGTCTCATGAGACAAGGGACAGACAAACACTGGGGCCAAGGCCTCCAAAGGTGGGGCACTGCCAGGGCACGGGGCTCCACGCAGTGCTGCTGCCCTGCCATGCCTGCAGCAAAGGATGGGAAGGAGCTGGAGGCAGGGGCAACGTGCTCAGCCAGAAGAGATTCCAGCACGGACTCTGCTGTGTGCTGGGCTGGGACCTGTCCATTTCCACCACAGGAGCAGACAGAAATCATCCAAGCATTCCAAGCCTCCCTGTAGGCAGATGTTCTCCTGTTGTGTACTTTGTGTCTGCACTGGTGAACCAGAAGCATTTGAGAGCTCTCAGTCGTGCTCTCATCTCCCTCCTCACCCAGGGTCAGGACAAGCTCTGAGTCTGCACAGCAACTGCTTTCCCTGGGGAGGGAACCACGGGAAGACAACCACGAGGGAGAGGTGGGCCAGGTGGGAGCAGAACTGCTGCATTCGGGTCCTTGAGCAAACCCTCTCAGTCTGGTGAGTTTGAGACGCCCCTGCACTGGCAGTGCCCCCGTGCACAGAATAAAGAGAGAAAGAGGCAATAACCTGAGCTGGCATTTGCCCTGGCACTGTTAGTCAGGATGCTCAGGCTAAACCATCGGTGACCACAGAGCAGAGCCTGGTGCTGAGGTCACTGCAGCTCCAGAGAGCTCACAGCCTCCCCCGGCACCCAGGGAAGAGGCCACGGGGCTGCTCTGCAAGGGGGGCCAACAATCAGAGGGTTGGCAACTGAAAAGGGGCCCGGAGCAGCCACGGCACTGGACCCGCTGTGTCCAAGGGGTGTAACTTGGCAGCACAGGTTACGCAGCCCAGGTTGTGCAGCTCCATGACTCCACTCCACAGATCCACTTAAAAAACCCCAAAAGACAAACAAAACAAAAATCAAGGTCAGAGGAAGCGGGAGAATAATGCTGCAATGATTCCTGCACCTGCAGCAGTCTATGAAACACAGCCATGACCAGAGGCATTTCCAACAGACAGTATCAGACTTGGCTGCTTTTAAGTTAATTTCCTTGAAAAGGGATGATTTTAGTATCGGCAACAGTATAAGCATTTGAAAATAATCTGACTTTTATCAACTTTAAGGTTTAAAAAGAAAATAAAAAACAAGGGAAAGGAACAAAGGGTGCACAGGCAAGAGGACCTTCAGGAGGAACACAAACAACAGCTGGGTTTGTTTGTGTTTGATTTTCAATTTTTCTTAAGAAAAAGCAGGCATGTAAGAGTGAATTATACTAATGAGATATCGATTCAAAATATTATATTACACCGTAAGAGGAATAAACCATTCAATCTTCTGCTGCCCCTGTTTTTAATGAAGAACTTTTCTGTTTTCAGACTCCGAAGTACAAAAGCAGAAATCAAAGATTTCTTCTCTCTACCCTGCTTGGTGTGCAATTCCAGTCCAGTGCAGTTGTTCCAGTTATTCTTAAAATACCCCAAACAAATCAAAATCCCTTCAGGAAATGAAAGCTAAAAGAGTAGTTGTTTCGTTTAATGATCCTCCATCTCTGATAGGTTTAACATGTTGCGTCAGGTGTTACCCTTGGCATCAGCTCCATTGTATTGGTGAGTATTTGCTTTTCTATTTGAGTTTGCACAATCCCTATCTGACAATGGCCCATGCCAACAATTTCCATGCTGGAAAACACAGAAATAAACACAGGAACAACTGTTCTGCATTACTGCATAGCGACCAGAGAAAATGATTTTTTTCCCCCATCTTCTTTCCTAATGACTCACACCTTCCAAAAATCACATAATCTAAAGACCATGGAACATGCTTTGCCTCTTGAAGTCACTTCTCTCTTTTTCCCTCTCCAACTAACCAACGTAGGAAGAAAAAATTTGCATCTCAGTCCTTTTTATTCTCTCTTTGATAAAAATTATCTGATCTCCATGAGACACGATGGGGAAAACCTCCAAAGGTTTCAATTCATTTATTTGAAGCTTAGCTGAACCTTTAAACATCCCACCCTTCTGCCTAATCCCTCAACAAGCTCACATTTACCCTCCATGGGCTTGTCTACAGGGAAATACCTTCCCAGAACAGCTGTACTAGAATAATTAATCCACTACCCATAGGCCAGTAAAATATCCTGCCTGGATACTGTTCTGGAATAAAACTGGAAGCATGTCTGTGTGAAGCCATGGCTTTTATTCCAGAATCCCTGGAGGGATTTATCCAGGTGCAGCTTGCACAGAGCAGTTGCTGTGACATGACATGCAAGGATGTTTCCCTGCACAGACACACCGGGAAGGACAATCCCTCCAGCAAGGGCTTGAGAGAGCCCAACACACTGGGGTTGGAACTGGGGCTGTTCTCTTCCTCCCTGGATACTGGAATGGGAACTGGGGCTGTTCTCTTCCTCCCTGGACACTGGAATGGGAACTGGGGCTGTTCTCTTCCTCCCTGGATACTGGAATGGGAACTGGGGCTGTTCTCTTCCTCCCTGGATACTGGAATGGGAACTGGGGCTGTTCTCTTCCTCCCTGGATACTGGAATGGGAACTGGGGCTGTTCTCTTCCTCCCTGAGCTGTTTTGCTCACCACTGTCAGTACCTTTGCTGAACATCAGCCCAGGACGAGGGAGGTCTTTGGAGCACAGAGCAAATGCTTCAAATACGGGACAAATGTGGCTCCACTCGGGTTGAAGCCCATCACCTTTGCGTGCATTAGGTGTCCACATCCATGAGTTTGTCAGACATACAGCTACTCCTAAAGGTGCTTTTCTTTCTAGCTATCCATCCATCCAAGGCAAGGGAAGGTTTCAGGGCTCTGAGGTTTTATTTCCAGTGCCTGGCCACCCCTCTGGCCCCCTCCTGACAATGTGCCTGTGGACTCAGTGAGACACCTCACAAACTCTTCTACCAACAGGGCATTTTTCCAGGCTTTTTTGTTTCTCTAAATCATCACCTAGTGCCCAAAATCCAGGGGAAGGCAAATCCCACTGGGGGATTTTTCCAGGACCCTCTGGGTGATGTTTTGTGCATTGCAGAGTCAGGAGAGGGGCAGGGATGGACCCAGGGTACTGTGTGATGGTGTCAGCACCAGCTCCATCACCTCTGCCTTTTGGCAAGTTCTTCTCACCCTCATGCTTTGCTTTATTTTTTTTTTTTTCCCCTTTTTTTTTTTTTCAGTGGGAATGTAATACTGCTTTGGGGATTAATTAATTGATGAATATAGAGAGCCTGAAAAGTGTAAAGCACTACACAGGAGTTAAGTGTTATAATTAGGAGCAATTCTGGTCTTGATTACAATGAGGTAAAGCTGGAAGTCCTACACCACAGAAACATTCAAACTGATAAAAAGGAAAAAGATCAGAATCAGGGGTTTATGATTTTAAATGTAAACTTGGGCAGATTCCCTGCTGAGTTACATCTGCAACTGTAATAAGATCAAGGAACATGACAACTTGTCATTTCAGTAACAGATATAGGGAAAATGCCCTTTAAAAAAATTAAACAGGAAGGAAATTTTTAAAGTGTTTTCTTTGGCTCTGAAACATATGCCCAGGGAGAAACTGTTCTCAGCAATGCAGTGGATCTTGAAATATTTACTGGGTCTGGCATTTAACATAATCTTTCTTGTATAAATGATATAGAAAAAACACATATTATCTTAGACTGCAATCTAGTGTGAGGATGAGATGATATTTTAATAGAGCTGCATTCATCAACTGTAACAAGAGAGGAAATGTGCTCCAATCCAACATGCCCTGTGGGCAATGTAAATAAGAGTGACTTAGACCATCAGATAAGTGCAGCAATGGGAGGCAAACAGACGGACAGACAGTCTGCCGGGGAAGGCAGGAGTGTGGGCAGGGTGATCTAACCAGGACAGGTGTGGCACCCACTGCTCCTCACGCCACTCGCTCCACTCATCCCAACAAGGGTCTCCTGGAAACCTGAATTTCTCACTTGGCTTGCAGTGGGATTTGCATGTCTAGCCAGTGACACTACTATTTTCAGAAGTAATTAAATTTTTAATTATGCTTTTTAATAGCCAGTAGCTACTGCTTTGCAGCGCTGTTCCTGTCCCTGTTGGATGCCCGTGGAGCGGTGCCACGAACCTCCAACTGCTCTGCCAGCAGGATTTGCCATCCTGCCTTCAGGGGGGTCAGGATGTGTGAGCTGAGCTACAGCCTCAAATCAGATTGGGCAGTGCATGCCAGAGCCACAAGAACATCCCTTCGAGGCTTTTACAACACAGGTTTGGAGAAAGAACAGTGAAGACTGAAAGGCCTAGCTCCTCAACCATTATCAAACTTGCAGACAGATTTACTCCCACAAACAGTATTCCAACTTTCTTTCAAATCAGGTTTTCAGGTACACTGGTAATTGTACAAAAAAAGGGAAAGTCTTCATAATAGAGGCAGTAAAACTGGCAAAGGGGCACACACTCTCCAAAGAGGACTTGTGCTGGAGCACATGTTGTATTGAAAATCATCAGGGAAAGTCAGTGGATTATTTGTGACCTTGGGCAAGATGCTTAATCTCTTCCTAGCTCAGACAGGCAGAGTGACACTCACACCAAAACCACAACCACCTCCCATCCTCCCTCTCTGCAGATGGGGACAGGGCTGTGGAAGAATGACAATGTACATTTTTGAAACAGATTCTAGGGGAGAAGTTAAAGGCAGCTCATTGTCTTGTCTTCAAACAGGACATCTGAGCAAGATCCAGCAAGATCCTTCAAGCTTTTGGCATTTAAAGGACCCCTGACCTTCCCCAAGCAGTCTCAAGACTCCCTTACACCCATTTGCAGAGAAAATGAAAGACCCGGAACACCAACTGCTCATTGATTTGCATTTCTTTTCCTGAAGTTTTGCCTGTCTTCTCCTTGAGTGGGAGGACAGAGAAGGTTTTTAGTGTTTTCTAGTAATTACTTGATGCCCCTGTTGTGGGAACCATTGACACAAATTGAACATTACCAAACTGTTATGTCCATAAGCACAGGGTCAGGATGGGTGTCCATTCCCAGTCCCTCTCACAGACACCCTTCACTCGCTGTGTTTCAGATGTACAGCAAACACCCCCCATACAGAGCTGACACTGTCCTGAAACCCTCAACAACCAAAATCTCCACCAGGCACCAAAAACCTGCCATTGGTGTGACCGGTTGTGCTGTTCTGACCCAGTTCACAGGGGCTGAGTGGGCTCAAAGGCACCTGCCCCTTTTCCCTGCCCTGGAATGGGCAGCAGCCACATCACTGCCGAGCGTGATTCAGCTTTAGCTTGAACTCGAATCACCCTGCTGGGCCTGCCCTGCCCACCTGGCACTGCAAACCTCTGTGCCCACGGGCCCTCCATCCCTCAGCAGCCAGGGCTAGTCCCTGCAGTGACCCCACCTGATCCCTGGATCTGCATCCCCACCCAGGTACCAAACAGCAGCGATGTGCCCTCTAAAGACCACCGTGGCCTCAGCAATTCAGGTGACTGTGTTCGGATTGCTGCTCGTTGCTCCCTCCGCATCCGTGGATGCAGCAGCACAACTGGACCCACAGCCGGGGGGCAGAGGGCAGTGCCTGCAATTCAGGTCCTAATTTTATCTCGCCTTTTTAAGCGGGGTCTGAACCTCCAAGGTTTTGACTTCTTTGGATTCCCTTGTTATGAAGTTATGAGAAAACATTTGTGGTCGGGTGATTTCCTTTTGCCCTAGACAGCTGTCAAGAGCAGCAGAATGGCCCAAGGCAAAATGCGATGTGGGTGTAAGGAGTGTCTTAAGTCAATAAGTTATAGCGATGGGTTAGAAAGCCCGAGTTAAAAATGAGCCAATAATTGCTGCAAATCTTCCTATTCTGCTAAATTTATTTAGTCAAATTCAGTGGCCCCTCTCCAGGCCTTCAGCCTTAGAAAAGAACCTTATTAATCATTTTGCTTCTATTGTTTAATTATCCTAAGCACCAGCAGAACAGATCATTTGGCTCTTGCCGACAGATCCCAGCGCTCTCAGACTGCAGCATCCCGGCGGCTCAGCTCTGCACACAGCCGAGCCCAAAGAGGATTGGGGTCTCCAGGAGCACCAGCCAGCCCCGTGCCCACCCTGTGCCACCCCACACCCCCTGTGCCAGCCAGGTCAGGGCTGCCCTGCCCTCCAGCCACAGCCAGGGGCCTGGGAGAGAGCTTAAGCATCTCTAAAACACTGTCAAACATTACGTTTTCTAAACTGCTGCCCTGACTTCTCAGAGCAGATCTCAGACTTGCAACCAGGTTCTTAAGAGCCACCCAACTACACAAGGTCAATCAGACTGGAAGTGTTTGCCTCCTGTATGTTGTTTGGAGTGAAGAGGGATTAAAAATTACACCCTGCTCGTGCTGCTATCAGACTCAGGTGATGAGTGGTCTTTATTGAGAATGGATGAAAACACTCCACCGAATTTTAAAGGAAAAGGATGTGGAAAAGTGGATTAGCAGCTCAGAGAAAATTGCCACAGATCACGTTTGTTCTTTTGGAAAAAAAAAAAACCCCTTCATTTTTAATGAACAATTGCACATCTCACCTCCAAAAAACAGAACAAACTAAAAGAAATCTATTTGAATGGTTACCGTTTTCAGTGGTACTGGGGGAGGAGCGGGGTGTTGGCTGCCAAAGTGAAAACTTTGGGGGAGACTGGAAGGGAGGGAAGGGGCATAACTCGACATTTGTGCCAGCGGAACAGCCCCTTGGCTCTGCAGGGAGCACATCCCTTGCTGGGCACAGTTTGGAAGGGCTGTTTGGCCTGGCAGTGGCCGTGGCTCAGGGCTGCCCACGTGAGATGGGTTTGTGGCTGCTCCCGTTTCTCCCTCCGGGATACAGCCTGGATCACTCACGAGCCAGAGCTTCCCTGGAAGTTCAGGCCCCTGTCACAGCACTTCATTTTCCGAAGCAAACATTTGCAACACATCTATAATTAACTTTCTCTCCACTAGCCTTTGCACTCCAAATGATTTCACCAGCGTGCTCGCTCTCATTCAATTACAAACTTAAATAAAGTTTATAATAATAGCACAGATTTATTTTTTAATATATACATAAAGACTCCTAACATTCAGCTTTTTCTTCTCCTGCTAAGTGACTGTGCACTGAACTATCTCCCTTTGGAGGCCTCAAACTGAGTCTTTCACAAGGCATTCACTCAATATGGGCTGCTTGGTTATCAGGTAATATTTTATACAAAGATCGAATCTTTATTTAATAGTCAGAGTCTTCTATTGACTCATGCAGCCAGCAATGGTGACTAAGAGCTGTGATTCATTGACACCTGTTGGGTTTGATGTTTCTTTTCACTCTTTACAACCTCTTCCTTCTGCTTCTTCCAAACACACACTTTCTTCCCTTTTTTTATTTTATCTTTAAATATGAAGGAATAAAACAAGAAAATTACTTTTTGGCAGTAATTCTACAATTGTAGTAATATTTATATATTACTACGTGTCATACCTGCAGCTATTTCAGACCCATCTGCAAATTCCTAAAGCCTCTCAAGTTCACCCACCATACTATTTACCTTTAATTTCTTTTCTTTAATCAAAGAGGATACATGAGGTGAAATCAAACATATGGGCTACAAGAAAACAGTGTATGACTCATGACAGCCACTCAAAAATTAGCTGTTCCTTGTCCATTTTATACATGTACATACACAATACTCTGCCTAGAAGAGACTCATTTTTCACCTGACTTAAAAAAAATAAAAAATAAATCATTCATGTTCATATGTAGATGGCAACAGTACCTTTGAATCAGCCAGCAAAAAGAACTAGCAAGGCAGCAGTCTCCAAAATTATTAACAAAACCCTCCCGACAAACCCCCCTCCAGCCCCTGGTGCCAGCTCACCCCAACCCAGTGCCCACCTTTCATGGAGAGATGGTCACAGCTCCAGCAGTGCCTGGCCCAGGACCTGGAAAGGGACCACACGAGCCATTTCTGGCCAATGAACCTTCCCAAAGGCTCTCAGCTGTGCTGTCAGAGCCACTGGTGGTCTCAGGCTTTGCTCTCCCCTGGAACAGGTGACCCTCTGACAACCATTTAGGAGGTGGGTACGGCACCTTCCTCCCCCTGGGGAGCCTTCCTGGCTCCTCAACCCACCTTTGTATTCCCACCTTCCCTAATGGCCCAAGGAGATCATGAGCATCAGGCAAAGCCTTGGCCTCCTTAAATCAAGCCTAACTTTCACCACTGGTGTCAGTGGGGTCAGGCTCTCATTACAGCCCATTTCCCCAGGCCTAACTAACACACAGCTTCACCTGGGATAAAGCTGGGTGATTCCAGGGTTTAATTCATTAGTGGGCCATGATTCTACACTTGCAGACACACCATTGCTTGCTTCTGTGGAACCGGGAGGCAAATAAAGTCCAAATATTTGAAATTCGAGGTCTAAGGACACTCAGACCAAAAATTTTTTTTTATTTTAAATTTTATTCCCTTTGTCCTTTGCTTCCCAATCCACCTTTAAAACCTTTTCCTCCCTGGAGGCTGTAAAAGCTGCCTCCCCAGGGCTCTCCCCTATTGTGTATGTCCTCGTGCAGTCCCTTTGTAACACCCAAGCTGTGCAGTTGATGCTCAGGCTGAATCAGAAAGCAGGTCTGTGTCCGATGTGCAAACATACCTCCAGCCTTATTTCCCTTCCCTTAATGTATTCCAGTCTATGCCTGGGTAGTTAAAATCTTCAATTCCACCACTCTCTCCTTTTCACATGCCTGTTTTATTTGCACAGTCATTTCACAGTCCAGTTGTTCTTTCTGGTCAGGTGGCCTATAAAATATTTCTATTACTACTTTACTCTCTGAAACATCTCCAACTGCAGCCCATAATGACACAGCAGCCCCATTCCAGCCCCTCAGATCCCCACTTTCAAAGGCTAATAAATCCTTTTCCTTCTGAAATAGCTCTCTCTTCTCTCATTCCTTTCTCTTCCTCCCCAAACAATCTAAGCAATCTCTGCTTTTTAATCTTAATACCTCGGTTATCTCCTAAGGAAGCTGCAGCTCCATCCATACCTATTTCCCAGGAGGCAATGCCCACGCACAGAGTAAACTCCAGGATCCACACTGAGACATGGCAATGAGCATCCTCCTCCTCCTCTTCCTCCTGTTCCCTGCATAAATATAACCTTTTCCTGACCACATCTGGAACTGAGAGCTTCACCATTCCTGAGCTGGGTAAGCAGGGCTGGTTCTCATTTCTGCCCATCACCCTTCAAATCTTCCCTTCACCAACTGCTTCCAATTTGTCTGGAAGGGAAGCTCTGGTTAAAGTCAAGGATTTCTGCTTTTTAATGCATTTCTTCCACTGTACCCCATAAATATACTTAACTCTCCTTCCCTACTCCTGTTGCACAAACCACTCTCCCATCTGTGTTGTGCTGTTGGCTGGGAAGATGAGCCCAGTGCTTGAAACCGTCCTTGAGGTTTTCACTCTGTACCTTGACCTTCAAAGCCCAAAATCCCTCTAACTGTGTTTCCTTAGCACATGTTTCTGCTGCGGTGGAGAGTGACAAGTGGCTCCGGAGGTCCTTCTGCCCCAGCCAGGTCTCTGCAGCAGTTTCAGGTGCCCGAGGGGCAGCTGGGGGCTCTCCCTGGCCATACCCCACCCACCTCGCTGCTCACTGGCATGTGCCCCAGGGAACACATGCAGCCAAATGAGGAGTTCACGGACAATTCAAAGTCCCACGAGGTTCCCAAGTGATGCTCAGAGCATCCCTGGAATCTGGGACATCCATGTTCTTTTGTCATCATTGATATGAGAAATGAAGAAACAGCAAATCCCCTCACACTGGGGAAGAAGTCCGAGGAGCCAGGAGTGGCTCAGGATTTGCTCCCATGTGCCAAGGTGTTTTTACGCATCAAGCCAAAATTTGAGGAAATTTACACTAAACTTAACTACGCTAAAAAGGAAATTTGGCCTCAAAATAATTTGGTCCTATGGTGACTGTAAAATGGGATTTAAATGTATTTAAGTGATCTAAAGAGCTTGGGAGAGATGCAGAGGGATAGAGCCAGCACAGTCCACAGCACCCAGCCATCCACCCTGCTCACAGCTCCAACTTCTTTGCCAAAAGGAAGGGAAAAGCAATTTCCTTCTTTTTCTCTTCTGCAGCCCTGTGACTGGAATGTCCAAATAGCCCTGCGGGGCTCCCTGCAATCCAGGGAATCAGCTGGATTCTGCACCACAGGAATGCCCTGTCAAGACCATGGAAGTCTTGGAAGAAGAAGTTTCAGGAGAAGTTGTCTTGGATAAGAACTGATTCATGCTTCCCACGGGTGTTTATCTTGCATTAGGGGTCAAACACAAGACTCAGAGTCAAGAGCTGTTAAGGGCTTGATCTTGACTCTGATTTTATATGTGACCAAACCCAATTAATTTTACCTCTTTACCTTCAGCTTTTCTCATCTGGAAAATTGACTAAAGACAATCCAAACCCACACATTTTCTGGTATCGAATTTGCTGACAATCATGCAGCACTCTGAGGTAGAAGGGTGAGTTTATTAGCAGTTATCTTGCCACCCAATAAAACAAATTTATTCAAATGTGGGTTTTTTTTCTTGTCGTTTACCAGAACAGAGGCAATACATGGGGCCAGGTCATGGAGCCCCAGTGGCCTACGGCATCCCCATGGGGACATGTGACACGAGGAGGTGAACTGGGGCTGTTCCATGGCAGGGACCCCCAGCCCAGCTGCTGGGAGAATGGCCCCAGAGCGCTGACAGGAGGAGGTGTGGGAGCATCTCTGCCCACTCCGCGCCTGCTCTTTGCCCTTCTCTCGTGCAAGGGGCACAGGTGGCTGGAAAGCACAGCCAGGCTGGGCAGCTGGGCAGGGTCCAGCAGTTATGGTCTAGGGGATATAGACCCAGCTTTACTGGGTAAATGGCACAGTTAAACAAGGCAAATCAACAGTGAGGGAGAGGATGAGAAAATGAAATCGACTGTAATGTTTACAAACACTCGTCACCTTCCAACTCACTGATGAATTGGTAATATTTTTGCTGGAAGAAAAGATCCCTCTTGCTTTAAAGACAGCTATTTGATGAGGCACGAGGGAGACAATTAAACATTTAATTCAGTTTGACCTGCTCTGTCATTACAGCTCTTTGTTTCCCATCTTTCTCTTCCTCTGACCTTTAGGACGTGGTATTCGGTGGGTTGGTTTTATTTTTTTTTTTTTTTTTGACCAGGTCAAATCAAGCCAATCCTGTTTCCCAAAGATAACATGAATGAGGAATATTAATGCAGCCATCCCCGTTGTGTCCCCAAGGCTCCCTCCGTGTCCCCCCCAGCCCGTGTCCCCCCCAGCCTCACGCTCCTTGGCACAAAGGCACACCGAGTCCGCTCTCAGCAGCCCACCTTGAACAAAACACTCCAGGACTCTCCAAACAGCAGAAGTGCTAATCAAGCAGGGCCCTGTGCTCTGTGCTTCTGCAGTGGTTGCCTGGCATAGAAATGGGCTGTCTGGCCGCAGCTATGAGGTAACGTCTGGCTTTTTTGCCAAGCTGCAGAACTAGTCAGACACTCCCTGGAACAACATTTCTTCAGGAAAAAAAATAAAAAAAAGTTAGGCAAGGAATGATCTTCCAGAAACTTCCTTGCATCTTTCTGCGTGGGGGGGATTTTTTTCCCTGTGGTTTTTAATTTTTTTTTTTTCCGGAAAAATTATATAACCAAATTACTTAGAATGCAACGGGTTTCATCAGCTGATTTTTGGGCAGTAATCTTACGAAACTGATTTCTCACACTTACTAGGCAAACTGGAAATTTGGAAAGGAGAAAGAACACACACACTCAAAATATATACACACACAGATGTACCCCACTCTTTTTCCTGCAACACTGTCTAGATCTACCAGCTATTTTTGGATGCAACCTGAAATAGAGCAACACAAATTCAAGCAAGGCAGAGCTAACCTGCATCTGCAGCATCTTTTTTTGCAGCGCCACCGATTAATTGAATTAACCAGTGAGAGGAATTTTTTGTTACGCTGCAGCAGCAGCAGCAGCCCTCCTCTTTCCTGTGTAAATTCCTTATTTATCAACATTGCATAGTATTCTCCTTTTTATAAGACAAATGACAATTCGATTTTTTCCCCCTTGAAGGACAGAAAATACACAGTTCATTTTTCCGCAGTGAAGCTTGAGAAATAATCTGAACCGAAGAGCCTGGTTGTTCCTTTGGAGGTTCAGGCTGTGACAAACAACACCTCTTGTATTAAATACTTGTATATATGTATCAGTCAAAACTGTGGACTTGTCCCGAGGTGACACCCTTCGAAGAGTTAATTCCTGCGAAGCAGCAGCTTTGGAAAGGTGCAAGAAGGAATGTCTTGTCCTCGGGGTGGGAGCAGCCAATGGAGCCGGGTGCTGGTGATGTAATGCTCCAAACGTGGGGCATCATTGGTCCCGCAGATATTAGACTTGATATGATTTCGGAGAGTTTGGTGAGAGGAGTTTTCTGCAGGAGAACCTGTAAATTTCCCTGCACCAAGGACACTTCAGTCCTCCAGCGTTTTCTGGACGGGACGTGCCAGGCTGGGAGAAGTTTCCTCCAACAATCCCTCTGCCTTGTGTCTTCTTTAGCTGTTCTGTGTCCTGCTATCTGGGAGGCATTTCTCTGAAGTCACTGTGCTGGAATTACTTCTCCAGCCTGCCCATGAAATTGAAATGAATTTTTAATAAAAAGCAGTTGTTTTTTCTCTGACTCACCTCTGAACTCTTAATTGTTTCAGGCACCAGCTTCCATTCCCCCAGCTTCTATTACCTCCCCGGGTTTTCATCTGCCCAGTCTTATTTCTTTAGCTGATCGCTGCACGAGGAGATGGCTGATGATGTTTTAAACGAGCCTCTCCAGTCTGGGCTTGCTCTGCAGCAATCTGCTCAAAGCACTGCAGTGTCAGCGAGCTCCGAGCGCGTCGGGCTCCTGCTGCAGGACCTGCAGCACCGTGGCTGCAGCTGCAGGGTTGGTTGGAGCTCTGTGAGTCCCTCGCAGAATCCCCTGATAGTCTCATCCCTTTTTCTCAGTCCCCCCTGGACAAAATAAAGACTCTCCCCAAACCTACAGGGACAAACGGAGCCCTTTGTCAGGGCAGGGAAGAGGAAGCAGGAGCTGCAGGGGATGTTCTCAGGCTGGGGATGCAGGAACTGGTGACGCTGAGGTCAAGGCAGCAGCTCAGGAAGGCCAATCCAGCCCACAGATCCCTGGAATCTCAGAGCAGTGCAGGTTCCCGTCCTTCCCCTGCCAGTGCCGGAGGCCAAAGATCACTCCAGTGCCACGGAGAGCAGAGCCGTTCCAACACACAAACAGCTTAGCGCTTCCGAGGTTTGCTTCTTTTCCAAACAGGAACAAGAACCTAAACCCCTGAAATTCCCTGAAAACGATGGGGAAATTTTTCCTCGCATTTTAAATTTTATTTCAGTAAACCTAAAACGTATGGGTTTTTTGCAGACTTTTGAAAAGTCATAGAAAAATACGTTATTTACTCTAAACCAAATTAAAAGGGAAATAATTAATTCCAGAAATGGAACTTTTCCCATCACCTTCCATTTTTGTCTGAAATAAAATAAAAATGTCAATGAAACTGGGTCAGGTTAGTGACATGTTTGAATACACACCTTCCCTAGGCCAAATACCTCCACTTTTTCTGACTAGAAGAGCACAAGAATAGACTGAAGCAAACTATGCACATCCTCTCCTTGTGTTGTGCAGTCTCAGTTCCTTCTGCATGAGAATCATCCCTGGTGTGCCACTGCCTGCTGTGTCTGTAGCACAGACTTAGAAACCTGCCAGAGAGTGGGATCTAAAACCAACCCGGAGAGCCTGTTCCACTGCCTGACTCTTCAAATAAGCAGAAAGCTTTTCCTAACATCCAATCTAAATATTTTTTTTTTTCTGCAAATGAAGCTGATTTCTTCTTAAGCCAATGTCCTAACTCCAGTGGAGAAGGGAAATAACTAACCATCACCACCCTTAAATCAGCCCTCTCCATCGCACTAGGCTATTACCATGCCCTTCCTTAATCTTTTATCTCAGACAAAACCAATCTGCTTTTTTTAATCTTGTCTTCTCACTCATGATATTTAAACGTCAGATAGTTCCTACTGTCCCTTCCTTGGGCTACCCAGTCATTTGTGCTGGCTTTCCAGTATGGTGGAAAGTCTCTTAAAAGCTGCTGCTGAGATTGTTGTCCTTACATGGGAAAGCAGGAGGGAGTCAGTAGCCACCCAGTGAAAGCTGCAGAAGGAAGCCCACAGCCGAGCACTGCTCCAGAGGATGTCAGTCTTCTGCATGCATCGGATGCAGTCTGTCCTTGCTGTCTTCATCATCCTTCTCAGCTGAAACCTGCATCTGTGTGGAGCTGGCAGAGATTTGTTGCCACCAGAGAACAATTTCTGGCTCCTTTCTTTGCTCTACAGAGCAAAAGGAAGCTTTGTTTGCTGCCTCGATGGAAACAGAGCTGCGTCATTTCACTGCTGCCTAAGCACAGGTACGACCATGAAGACACTGCACAATCATACAAATTTGAATCTAAAAGTCCCCCTAAAGAGCCCCACAGTGTAATTTGGCTTAACACTTTTACTTATGGACTTGGGGCAATTAAGGTCAATGACTTCTGTACTCTGTGACTCACAGTTACCTTTCCAAGCAACCCCAACACCTTTCCTCTTCCAGTCTTTTCTACCTCTTAAAGTGACACAACAAGAGCTGCGTTTGGAGGGAGCTCCTGCTGTTGGGCTACAGAGAGTCTGTCCAGTTACTTCAGCAAGTTGGAGAGGGAGCCTTTGGTCTCAGAAATATAAACCAGCCAGCAAACCACGGGAAATATACACTGACACGGGGAGCAAAAGCGAGTTGGGAATTTGAAAACACGGCTATTTCCAAATCCCCTTCCGATGTGACAGCGAAGGGCAACTCAAAATGCCCTACCAAGTACTTGTCCCACAGTGTGTCTGGAAAGCCACCCAAGCCCGCCCTGCAGAACTGTCAGACTGTTCCTAGCCCCCTCCAGCCTTGTCCCCAAAGTGCCTCCTGTAGGTGCGCAGGAGGACACCCAAACCCTTTCTGCGGCAGCCCCTGGAGCCCCTGGATCTGGGATTATTCCCATGGATAATCCATCCCTGCCCTTTCAGGCACTGGTAGACCCACGGCGAGCAACTCGTGCCCGTGACCCCTCCAGGAGGACACCCCAGTTTGTGATGCTTTACTGCCACCACATTTCTTTACAAATTGCTTGCGTTTGAGTGGAAAAATTCCACTCCACAGGACATAAAGTGTCGATTTAAGTGTTAATTATATTTTCATATCAGAACATAAGCTCCAGTTTGTAAGAACATGGGTGTCCTTCAAATATGTCGTAATAAAAAATTGAAAACAGCTAGTGTTCTTGAATCAATTTTCACATTTATAACTTTAAAGAATAGTTCCCTCTTCTATCTCATTTTGTCAGCTCTGTATGGCTTTGTGCTTGCCTTGTCATTTCATCAAAAATATGTCAGTCTGTAATTTGCAATGTTTCTTTCAATTAAAAACAAAATGCCCCAAAATAACAACAACGAGGAAACAACAAACTAGAAACAAAGTCTCAACAATGTATTAAATTTTGTGGGCATAAGTGGTTGGAAAAAAAAATGTGTAATTTATTTTATCAACTATAGAGAAAACTGCAAATATTCAAACTATAATTGTGAAGATAATATCCTATTGCTGTTAATGGCTGCTGTCAGTGGCATATACATTACTTCTAATTTTCACAGCTCATTTGCATCCTAAATGAAACACAGAGAATCCCGTGGAAGATACTGTAGATATCACATTTATCATAATATCTGAGGGGTTTCTTTGGAATCACAGAAATTGAACCTTACATATATATGATTTACTTTATTGGATTGCAAAATTTCAAATCTTTCCAAGGTCATTACGCTAATGGGAAGCACAAGGTTCAAAGATGCTGACTACAGACTTTGCAGAACCTTTCCAATACCTTCTAAGCACTCATTTCTAATTCCTAAAATTACTGACTTCTTATTTTTAAGCTTCTCCAAACTCCTGCAAATCCCTGGAGCCTGTAGCAGTCTTCCAAACCTCTAGCAGTACATTTACTTTCTTCTGAGTTAACTACTAGACCTAATTAAACAACACTGTCTCATCTGAGTGGATGATATTCTTACAGTCTGAATACAAATTAAAATTCCAGTTCTGTTAACATTCAGGTCACTTAATCAGAATAAACCTCTTTAAAAACTAGAAGACTAAAGTGATTTCAAAGTCAATCATACTCTTAACTCATCTTTAAGGATGTCATTTGTAATACTCTATCTTGGTTTCTTTTAAATAATAATAATAATAATAAAAAGAGATCACAGCTCTCAGATCAGCTTAATTCAATGAAAGAAAAATAGGGAATTTTACACGAAGGGTTGCTAAAGAGCTTCAGTTTCCAAAGGGCAGGCATGCAGTCCTGCATGTTGGAAATTGCACAGACAGTTGCCAAAACAGCATGTGCAAATTAGACATCATTCACATAATGAACTTGTTAGAAGACTAATTCAAGATTTGCATGTGGAAATCCGAATGGGGAACTACAATATTCCTTGTGAATGCAGATGTATCTATTAGCCTGTGTATTTTAGCAGATGTTATTTTGAAAACAAGATCCCAGGTCCTCACAGTGCAGAAATTAATAACCAGGGACTGCAGTTTCATGGAGGGCTTTTCTCTGACACAGGACATGACACGGCAGAACCAGAAATGTTGAGTTTTTCTCTCACCCTCATGACAGATTTTCTGGGTGAGCTCAGGGAAATTATATTCCTTTTCCCTACCTTTGTTTACCTATCAGTGAAATGGCTTTAATATTCTTTATCCGCCATCGCACCCGCACTGTCAGACTCAATTAGTGTTTGTAATTCTCTTTAAGCTCTGCAAATGATCGCATGTTTTGGAACAGAACTCAGACTTGAATTGTTTAACCCAACCATTTTCTTATGGCAAATGCTAATCACTTGGCAATGTTTTTCTAGCGTTAAAGAGGTGGGGAAAGGGCAAGAAGGAACCAGGTTGGGCTGCCACAACTGGAGATGACACTTTGTGGACGAGGAGCCTTTAGACCAGGGTGTACAGCAGAATTCAGGGAGCAGAACCTGCCCTTCCATCCTCTAAGAAAGAAAACATGCTTGGTTTGGTGTGGTTGGGATCACCTCCCTCCCACTAATCCTTCGAATGGCGAGTTTTAAAACACTCGTGCCATGGGTGCTGCGTTTTGGCAACGCAGAGATGAGAAATGTAAGGCTTTGCTTAACATTCAGTTTGCATATTGCTAAAATCCAGACACCTTGCTGCCCAGGGTTCAGGCCCTGCAATCACTCTTTTGAAAGTGCAATGCTATTTTCAGCTTTATCTTCATTTTATTCTCATCAAAAATAATTGCTGTGATTTAGAGACTCTCTAATGCCCTGTCGTTGTCTCCAGATCTCTGGGAGTGTGCTGGCATCCAGGAGTGAACCTAAAAGCTGCAGATTTTCAAGTTGCAGCGTGTTAATCTCTTTCAATGCGTAGAATGATCTCTAACTGAAAAGATGATTGCAGCCAGGTTTTGTACGTATGTTTGCATTTGAAGTCAGGTAAATGCTGGGACAGGAAATAAAAAAAAAAAGCTACCACAAAATCAAAATAATATTGATGCAAGTATTGGGTTTGAATTCAATAACCACATGTGATTTGGCTTCTCCAGAAAAACTGAAGGTCAACATTAGTCAAATCACATTGTAGGGAAAGAAATTTGTAGTCAGGCAGACTGGAGTATCAAGCCAGTGAAATCTTGATTTTGCCTAAGACATTAGCAAACCTTCTGTTGACTTCATTAAGACATCACTGCTGGATGGTCTGTGCCTTAACTTGCTATACTGACAGGAGATGTAAAGCAAGATGCTAAGCCTGACTCAACTCTGACTGAAAATTAACACAGATCTTAATTTCTGACTGGGCAGTCAGCAAGAAAAGCAGGAGGAAAATGTATTTTACAATGAAATCCATAAGATGGACTTTGTGTCCATCAGTAATTAATTTATTTCTTCTGCCCTTCCTATGCTTTCTGTTCTCTCCCCTTCACAGAAGATGTCTCCTAAAGGACATGCAAAAAAGTAGAGCCTAAGCCCTCCTAGAAGAAGCACCCCAGTGTCTTGCCCAAGTCATCTGGCACGGTGCAGCTACAGGTGGTAACTCTATAGCATGTCAAGCCTGCTTGTTGCAATACCCCGAGACGATGGTCTGTGCCCCACTCACTTCTGGTTCTCAAATCCAGGAGGAAACCCTCCCACAAAACCTCATATAAGCAGTGAAAGAGAAACTCTATAATATGGCCTCAGAACGGGGCTCCACATCACACATTCATGTGGTTCCATTTACTCTGCTCCTACTCCTGCTTTCAGCTGGTTGGCAATACCCAAGGGTGTGGTTTGCGTGCGAGATTAGACAGGTTGAGAGGCAGGCTTTTATCATTGTTCCTGCAGTGCAGATGATTTTTTTTAATGTGTTCCTACTTGTAATTTTATCACTTGGTTATTATTTCACAGTGGTTTTTACGGCACGTTTTACTACGGCAGTCTTGTGGGTATTGGCGTCGGCAAGGGGAGAGCAGGATTCTGTGACTGCCTGTGATAAACGGGGGCCGAGGTGGCCACTGGAAGTTGATATTTTCCATCTGGGAAGTCTGTGGGTTGTGATGAAACCTCAAAAGATGTCTGGTGTCCTTCACTCCAAAAGCCACCTGCGTTATTCTTTCATGCACATCCTGGAGACGTTTGTGCCGCTGCAGCCCGGGCAGGAGGCACGGGTAGGTTAGTTCTATCATCCAAATTGGGTCACTCATTCCTAATTATTTATAACCTCTCCATGCAGTGTATTGCACAGCGTGACGAGTGCTCTCAAACAGGAAGCCCCTTGGACATCAGACTCGTGCTGTTTTGTCTCACGAGGAGTCCCCAAGCAGGTCCCCCTCGGGCAGAGGAGCTGCTGCTCCTCCGCCGGCCCCGGGGCAGGTCAGCATTGTGGATGTGCTCCCTCCTGACCTCCACCAGCCGCAAGAATAACATTCGCAGGCTCCTTGTACAGCTTCCCGTAATGAGGGCTCCCTCATTACCAAGTCTAATTACCAGAGAGTGATTGCAGAGGACACAACCTCAGCATCCAGGCCTTCCTGACCCTTTTCTTTGCCCGGTTTCTCGGGATGGCTCCCCAAGCCGAGCCGGCAGCCAACCACCCTCGCTGAGCATTCTGCTCCAGTCCCACAGCAGCAGTCAGCAGGAATCAGCTTGATGGAGCAGCAGGAGAGGGGCACAGCACGTCAGTCCTAAAGCTTTCCGAGATAAAATGTCCCGGTGAACTCCGGCAAAAGGAACTGGAGGGGGACCCTGCGGGAACGGGAGGGGAATTAATGGACATTTGCTGGGGTTATTTTAAGGAAATCAATGGGCTTGTTGGAGACTGGGTGATGGAACACACAGCTGGTGGAGTGGACAGCCAAAGATCACTATTTTCCTTTTAAGCAAATCAATGTGTTAATTGGGATTCTGGTGGGATTCTGAAGCTGCTAATGGAGGTGGGGGCCAGTGGAGGATCATTAGTCTTTATTGTGAGCAGTACAGTTACTTAATTGGGGTGTGATTGTGGTTCTGAAAGAGAGAACAGGCAAAGAATGAGAAGTGATTTTTAAAATCTGTCACTTTAAACTTTCCCTAATTAAACGAATTTATTTAAAAAGCTGAGAGAAAATATGTATTTGTTACTCCTTCACGTCTTTCAACCTGAGGACATCTTCAGTTTCATGAGACCAGGTTTTTCCAGCTTTCCAACCCATGTCAGGGAGAAATCCTTGCAAAGTTACTATTTATCAGAGCCTTATTACGTTGATGGCAACTTTTCACAGGATCGGGTCTTCTCCAGACACCCATATGGATGTAGACACAGCTCTATCCTTTATTCCAGCTTGGAATTTTTTATGGTTGCCTGAGTGAAGATGCAGTTTCATACAGATATTGGGGCTGTGCCTCGGGGATGATTTTCTGCCTAATTGACAGTTATTCCGTTATCCCACACTATGGAAACCTCCAGGACAGGGTGTGCAGGAAATGAGAACAGTGCACGTTTGCCCTCTTTGCACATGCAAGGTTGTTGCTTGCATACAGTGTGGACCCAAAGAGCTAGACCCAAACATTTATGAGACTTTGATATTAATTATAATTTCACATCAACTTTCCTGAAATTCTACTTTGCAAACAGAGCTAATTTCTAAAAATCCAGCCCCAGTTTCAGGAAAGAACAAATTTCTGCTTGTAACTTCAGCCCTGGCTTATGTGACTGAGCAGCTCTGGGGTTCTCCCTGCTCAGGGAGTCACTCAGTGAACTCAACAGCACAGAGATGGGGCAGGTTCATTCCAGTATCTGGGAATGGGGAAATGTTGGTTTATTCTCACTGAAAAAGAGAAATTTCCCGTGGAGAGCAGGTGGAGGTACGGCTGTTTCTGTGGATGCAATAAAGAGTTTCTGATGAAAGGGAAGGAGTTACTTGCTGAATTGTGCTGAAAAATTGTGCAGAAAACACTTTAGGGTAGAATCAAAAGGAAATCCCCCACTCTCCACCCCCCATTCATACCAAATGAAATGAATCATTTAGGATGAGTAAAATCTGTCACTTAGTTTCAAGTAAAAGGTGTCATTTCACTTGTAAGCATTTAAAAACTAAACCCAGGTACACTTCTGAAAGGTGTACTGTTCCATGTTAAAATGTTGAAAGGGAACATTTTGACTTGCTTAAATTTCAAGAATGAAACAACTTGTTAAGTTAAACATGAATTCACAAAATGTTTCAGTTGACCTAAATCTGTTTTCTTCAGAGCCTGATGTTTTATCAGAATATCTCTCCCAGTGCTTGCAATAAATCCCAGAACTGTCCTGTTCACTACATGGAATTAGACCCGAGTTTTACTTAAGCCTGATCCCTGCTCGGGTCTTTGGTCAGAGGGATGTTCCCGTGCAAACCAACACTGGACTTCTCATGGATTCACAATTTTCAGACCAGCTCTGCTTTTCCCACTCCAGCTTGTACTATCCACGTTTGCCATAATGTGATTCCCTAATCGTCGTGTTGAATGTTGAAAGGAAAGCCGGCAGACTTTCTGGTGTTGCTAAAAGCCCTCGGGCCAGGCTGGCAGATAACAGCTCTCTTATTTATTTGTCTAAATAAGCATATAGCATGATGGATAAGCTGTCAAGGAAAAATCAAATCAGTGGGGACATAGCTTCAAGGGAATTACTCACTATCTCTGCCAGTTCTGCTGCACTTCTCTCAAAAAATATAAAAATTAACATAGTTGGTGGTAAGTGCCAGAAATTACATTTCAAAAATAACTTTTTTATTTTCTATAGAGCATTTCAGGAAGGGTCCTGAACTACAGCATACAATAATCACAGAGATAATTTTAGAGAGGTATTTAGCCCAGAAGTGAAAGCAGAATATGTATGAGGGACTGAAAATGACTCCATGTAGGTGACTGACAGGAGGTGAAAACAATTTAATTGTTCCAGACTATCAACTCTTTATATATATTTGTGTGTGTGCGTGTTTGAGAAGAAAGTACGGGGGTTCCTGAGAACCTGAAAGCTTTCAGCAAACTCATAAAACCAGACACTGTAGGAAATGAACTTGATCCAAAAAAGAAAAGCTACTTTTAGAAATACAGCTCCATGTCTGGCCACAAAGTAATTAAGGTTCTTACAGCTTTCCTGTCCAGATGAGTGGCTGGCACAAAAATAATAATAACTATACAGTAATAACAGCAGTGCCTTGTCACTGAAGGGAATAGGCAGCAGTAAACAACTTCCAGTAGCAGGGTCACAGCAAAGGAGGGGTGGGAGTGTGTGGTAGGTAAGTGGTAGTGGGTGGGTTTGGGAAGACATATAAGGGAGGAGAACAGAGACTTCTTGACAAAACAATGCCAAACATCTTGTCTTAGAGTTCAATTCATAAAAAGAATATAACTGAGTCATATTCTTTCCACTATTCACTGTGTGTGTGACAGAAGATGCAAATTGCACGTGTGATTCATGGAGTGAAATGTCAGTTCTGCAAAAGCCTACCTAAGCCCAAGAGCTGGTTCAGGTGAGAATCCAGCCACTGCAGGGAGATGGTTTTTCTGCCTTGTCCTTCAACATCTGAAGGCAGAACCCGGGGGTCTGGCACTGACAGGGATCACCCACCTCCTGCAGTTTGTTTGGCACTTTCCATCTTTCTGGCATGAATGGAAGAAACTCATCGTTTTACAGAACTGGATCAGCTGAACTCATCCAGTTCAGCTGGAGTTTTCCATGAACACCAACAGGCATCGGACCCAGCCACAGAGGACAAAAGGGGATTCAAATAAGAGCAAAACTCAACAAACTGCAGAACATCTCTTCCCAAACATCTGCCAAAATTTAGTGTGCCATGACTAACATACAGTAGAAGATTCAGTGAAACTCCAAGTTCAAGCAAGGTGGCACCTCCTGAAAATCCAAAGTGTGAGACAGGAAGTCTCACAGTATAAATTATTTCTGGACTGACACATCCAACTGAGTGGCAGTGCAGTTCCCCTGTAAGAGAAAACACGAGTGCTGCACAACCCTCACGATCCCAGCCTGGGGCTTGGGTTGTGCATGTCTAAACATCCCTCTGGATCGTCAGGGGCCATGGAGAGAGGCTTGTAAGGGCCTCCGAAGTCATGGAGATGGGCTTGGAAGGGTCTCCAAAGTCATCAAGTCCATCTGCTGCTGCAGTGAGTACAAAAGGGGACACTGAAGCAGCGGCAGGGGCAGTGCTGGGAGGCTGCTTTTCCTTTTTTCCCTCAGAAACCTTGAGTTCATCTGCCTGGAATCACCGAGCAAACCTTCAAGGTTCCCTTTATTTCAGCCACTGCAAAGGAAACTATTTCAGGTTCAGCTCATGGGCTGCATTAGCAAAGGGCACCCTGTGGAGCTCCCACCGCCTGCAGAAGCTGATCCACCACCTCCCTTCTCTCCCCTTTTGTTTTTGCCCTCGTAGCTCTTGCTTGGTTATGATTCAGCCTCACAGGAGGAAATGAAAGTGCAGGAACTGTTGACTTTTCAGCCAGGGAGACATACAGTTTATGGAGCAAAAACTCCAACAGGAACAGCAGTGGGCTGAACTATAAACCGACTTCGATTGGGATAAACAAAGGAACAAAAATATCAGCAGAGAAGAGCACCAGCAAGGTTGGGCTGCACTTCGGGGCGTGACCACCACAGAGTTACAGGCCAAAGGAGAGCTTATATGAGACTGCAGAGAGGGACTGCAGTAAATGTACCTCTAGGAAAACACCCTCCTTGATTTGTGTTTCACTTCAGTCCGAGTCCAGGCATAATGAAGAAACCTCATCTCAAAGAGTGAAAAAGGAACTAAAACTGACAAAAGGGGTGCATGCTGCAGTGTGTGAAAGACCTGTACAATCCGAGAAGG
This sequence comes from Grallaria varia, assembly GCA_013396735.1. Lineage (NCBI taxonomy): Eukaryota > Metazoa > Chordata > Aves > Passeriformes > Formicariidae > Grallaria > Grallaria varia. Next base: position 503,067 of record VWZG01000691.1, on the reverse strand, counting down.
GAACAGGACAAACTTCTGGGTGCAGGGTTTTGTCAGCACCCTGAAGGCTTTGCACGTCTGCACAGGCTTTCTTTGTTCCATCAGCTTCAAATGGCGCATAGAGAATCAAACACTTGCTGCGTGTTTCCACTTTCCCAAACTTTCCCCAAGTTCTGATGGAATTGTTAACTTGCTGTGTCCTCTGAGGTGTAAAGGCCACCATGGCACTACCACAAGAAGGAAGGAGAGGGCTGGCAGGCCAGGTTTCCTCACGTGAGGGCTCCCGGTTCGGAACCAGCGCGGCAGAGACGAAAGATGCTCCTCCAGGATGGTTTGGCTCCGTCTCCCTCCCCCAGCACAGTGAGTAAGCTGTCTGTGTGCTAGACAGAGAACTGTCGGGAACCTGAGCAGACAAAACAGCACAAGATGAATCAAACCAAATCACCCGCTGAGCTGGGATCTGCAGCCTCTACAGCTCAAAAACCTACTGCCTCTGAGCGTTGAGGCAAGGGAAAAATAACTTCCTGGGTGCCATCAAGAGATACTTGATTTTTTGAAAGGCAATGTAATGTGACTATCAAACAGAAAACTGCCCCACGAATGTATTGGAAATATCCTGTAACACATTTAAATGCACCTAAAGCAAGGAGTGATGAGTCCATATCTAATCTTCTCCAATATCAACATCGGGATCCGAGGGATATCCACCTTGAGGGGCTGGATTAGGGAACACCGGCCCACACTCCTGAACTGCCCAAGGCATCCCAGCAGAATAAAGGGAGGCATTTGCTCCTGTGCTCTAGAAGCACACCCTTGTCTTTGCAGTGTGTAAGCAAACAACAGCTACAGGCCCCAAACACATCCCCTCTCCAGAGCCACTGCTGTCACCAACACACTGCCTGCGCTCCGAGGAGAACCTGCTTTTGCAGCTGTTAGGTCTGCATATAAACCAACTCACTCATCTCTTCCATGGAATTTAGGGGATATTACAGTTCCTACCGTGCCCTCATGACACCACAGAAAAGTATGAAATCACTGTTTGCCCTGGCGTAGAGACAGAGAACTGAAACACAAGAGGATAAAGTATCTGGATGAGAGTCGGGCGGGAAGTCCCTGGCAGACCAAGGAGCTGAACCCACTCCTTGCACCTCCTGCCCTGCTGTTTCACTTGTGGTCGGCTCCCCCTGGCAGGGTCACTGTCCCAAAGTCACCACAGACCCCTGGCAGACCTGGGGATGAGCTCAGGGGGCCAGTGTCCAGCTGGGTGCCCCTGCAAGTGAACAGGACTGATCTCCCAATCTCTGCCAAGGCAACAGGAAAACTGCCTGACTCAGGTTCCCTGCTGGTTAATTACAAACTGGGGAAGTGAAATACACTCCCTTGCCCTTGGCATCTGATTTAGAGAGAGGAAGGTCATTAAAATCATGACTGCAGTAGATCAGCCCTGAGCACAGCAAGAGATACCTGATGTGAAGCTAAGCCCGCAGTGCCTGCCCAGGTGGCTCCCCTGGTGATGCTGGGAATCCTCTGCAGATCCAGCCAATGCCAGGGACATCCTGGCCTGGGCAGTGAAGGGGAAGGGAAGGATGAGATTTGTAATACAGTCAGGAATGGGATTCTGGAAGATGCCTCTAGCAGGAGACAGATGATATGGCAGAAGGTTAGGGGTTTAGGTGGGTTGAAAAGGTACTGGGACTCTTAATTTTTCAGAGCACCCCTTCCACAGTTTCCTCTCCTTAAATCTCCACCCCCTGCCTCGGTGGGAAATACCACCCAGTTGCAGAGCCCACAGCTCAGGAGGTGCATGAGAAGCTTTGAAGTCCTGTGAATAATAGTCTTATGCCATCATCTTGAAGGTATGGGTAGATAACTTTCTTGAACCTACTCATTCAGATTAAATAGGATAGTGGAAAAATCCTGTAGCTGTAGCTTGTATTCTACAAGTGAATCAGAGAAAGTACCTTTCTATTCAGTTTGTATTTTGGAAAGTGTTCCCATCAAAATTACTACAGGGACTGTACTACAGTGACTGCAGCAATTTCAGAAAACCTATGCAAATTATATTAAAGATATAGATTAGTCATAGGAAAAAAATAATAAAGAAACTCTTTCAGTTCTAACTTGGCCTAAAATTTCAGCTTTGTAGTAGTAAGCTTTAACAGAACTTGTATTTCCATGACACTTTGTTGTAAATTCCAATGGGGAGGAGGGAGAAAACTCAGAACAAAGATTCTCTGTAGTCCTTGCTTTGTGAGAAAAGATGTAAAAGCCTGAGAATCTTGCAGTGAAAGTGACTTCAAACCAGCCTGGGTGGACGGTGCCGGGAATTTCTGTTCATCGGAAGGGATGCTGCTCCCAGGCTCACTCCAGCAAAGGGCTGGAAGGGCACTAATCCCTGCCAGCCCAGGAGAGGGTGAAAACCCAGAGCAGGGATGTCTCAGGGCTGGGTTCAAAGAGTCAGTTGCTGCAGTCTGGGCACACTTGCCTGAACTCTGGTCGTCTGAGGGCCTGGCTTTGGGTGCACTCCAAGTGGCCAAGAGCCAGGGTTCCAGCAGAACCTTGCTGAAGTCGGTGGAGTCTGTGTGAGTTCCACCTCGTCTGGGTGCCTATTTTGGGGTCAGGAGCTCATTTCCAGTAAGAGAAAGACCAGCAAAGAATCACTCATGGTGCTAATTCAGCAAAAAACCTGGGTGTAGTTCACAGATGTGTGAAAACTGAGACCTGCCCTCCAAAAAACCAGCTGAAAATCCTGAGAGGTTCATCTCCATCAACAACATCCCTGTCCCTTTGTGGGACCTGTGTCAGAATTGGGGCCCTTATCTTGGAAGATAAAGTCAGGATGATTCCTACAATGAAATGGGAGCAGGAAACATAGGAATTAAAGCTCCCACCATACGGCTCACGTAGCATGCCTTGGTTTGGGAGACGTCTTCAAAGACCAACAAATGTTCTTCATGGTCCTTGCAGTCCCTCCAAAATACTTCAGTTAATCCAAAACCCATTTTTCTCTCCCAAAAAAGAGATTTTTCATTAAGTCCCAGATAGAGCATTATTCCTACATTAGGAAATCCATGCTGATAATGAAGATAGACTGAAATACACCACCATTTTGTAGCGAACAGGAATCTTGCCTTTACAAAACTTCTGGTTATCTCCTACTGAATCAAACTGAGAATCTCATGGCAACAACTTGGGTAAGAGAACTGGAGGATTTTTTCACATAAAAAACACCCTTGAAGTTGAGTACCCCAAAGGGCAACATCTTTAAGTGCTCCCAAGAAATATATGACCATTAGTAGTTTTACTTATCTTGAAGTACCATTTTAAGAGTGTTTTTTAATATTTATTTGACAGCAACAGCAAGGGGTTCTGATAGGAACCCATGTCAGTACCACTCTGGTGAGAGCACAGCATGGGCCCCACATCGGCATTTAGTTTAGTCTGGGCTTGGACCATCCAAAACCTGCTTGAACCTCTTAAGAGAGCATTTCAAGGACACTTTTAGGCAGATTTCTAATCACAAGGGGAAAAAAAACCCCAAAGTATTTGAATTATTTATCCCCGACAGTGTATTTTTAGAGAGAAGAAGTTAAAATAAACTTTATCTGTAGGAAGCCTTAGCAGGATTGAAACCCTCTCCATCCATTTGGAGTCCTGCTAATAAGCCATCCAGACAGAGGGAGCATTCTTCTGGAAAGCCCGTTTGGCATAGCAGCCTGCAGCAAGAGCTGAGCAGGCAAATCCCACGGCAGGGGAGAGACAGCACTTTTTGACCCAAACAATGTCTAGACAGCCTGAAAACAGATAAATTAACAGGCAAGCAGCAGCAGCAGCATCACCCAGCAGCAGAGCGGTGGATATTTGTCACCTCAGTGATGGGTTAAATGAAGATTCAAGGTCCCGGTGTAGTCTTTATGAAACACAATGTACTCCAGCTGTCTCCCTCCCTCCTCCTGAGCTATTTACTGTGCTAACAGCTCCATGCAGAAAGTTCACATTGGCTGCCATAGGACACATTTCCCATCTTTTACAGACTGCCCTAATGAGGCAGCAGGATCAGAACAAATTAGTGCCAGAATTCCCCCATCCCCTCGCTCGCGGTGAGGGAACAAACATCCTCTCCTGCCTGCACACCCTGCAGGATCTGAACGGGGAGCAGAGCACGGCAGCTCATGGCACAGGAGAGGGGCTTGTGCAGCCTAATGGTGTGACAATATTTGTTAGCACAGCTCCTTCTGGAGGATGCTGCGCCTGCTCCACGGCCCGGCCCTCCTGGTGCGGAAAGCACATGCCTTGTTATATATAGTGGGGCTGGGAAAACAACTTCCCTTACTAAAACAAGCACAAATAGTTTCAGATGGCACTTCGGGTAGAGGAGATACATGATTTCATTCACTGTGTTTGCTGAAAATTATGCGCAGGCAAATTACCTTAATGAGATGCAAACCTTGTTGTCTGCATTTAGTGCACCAGGATAAAAAAGCTGGTGGCTGCAATGACAGTACATTTAACATACAGAAAATAAATAGTTTGTTACATCAATGCTGTCAAAATGAAACAAGCCAAACTGTGATTAAAGCAGTTATCATTAAACCAGAGGCTGGCTTCCAGAGCTGTTGTGAAAACAGCAAAAGAGCAATTTTCCTAAGTGCATTTCAAGTGATTGAGTAAAAATTGAACTTATGGTAGACATGTTACAGCGCACTACTTAAAGTGTTTGGATGATGATACTTCATAAGACAGAAGCCTTCACGCAGCACAGTTTTAATGCTTTTTGTTGCTGCGCTTGAAAGCACATTAAGGATTGTGAGACTTTCTGTCTGGGAGACTCAGCCCCACCACCCTGGAATATGACAGCCAGGGAGCTGTGTCCGTGTGAGGCTCCCTGTGCACGGAGAGGGATGGAAGGGAGGGGAGCAGAACTTCTATCACACAAGACACACATCTTGGCTCCTTGCAAGCAATATTCCCTGCACCTTCAGTATGGCAGAAGCTGTAAACATGTTGTGTAATCGCATAACTGGGCTGTGACCCGTTTGTTACCAGCACAGGGAAAATACATCAAAGTCACAGCCAGTCTCTTCAGACAGGCCCCGACAGACACCCATCTGGTAATAACCCCGCACCGGGAGGCAGAGGTGATTTACAGAGGTGTTAAGGAACCCTTCTTTTTACAGAGATATAAATCCCTGTTTAAACTCTGCACGGATTAACTATGAAGCACCGGGAAAATATAAGGAAAAATAATGCACTGTTTAAGGAACAGCAGAGAATTGAGGGATGTGTAAGAAGAGATTAGAGCCATAACAGAGCCACACGTGGAGCTGGGTATCCCTGGAGATCAGGGCACCCTGGAATGGCCTGGGTTGGAAGGGACCTTAAAAACCACCCCCATGGACAGGGACAGCTTCCATTCGGTCAGGCTGCTCCGGGCCCCTTCCCGTCCCCAAAGCTCTTTTGGATTCGGGAGGACACACTAGTGCTGGTAGGTGTCTTCTGTAGTCTAGACTTACAAGTTCTTTCTCTCTGGTGCTGCTCCACTGGAAGGTTTATAAGTCACACTACTTGTCAAAGTTATGAGGATGCTGAATCATTTTTATTAGGCATCAAAGTCTCCCCCCACCTTTCATTCCTTTAACTGAAAGCTTCATTAGATTGCAAAATGGCACCTCTGTGCTCAGACAGGGCTGTGGGCAAATCAGGTTCTTTCCTTTGTTAAATCTGATTGATTTATTTCACATATAAAATGAGCAGTAAATGTTCAAGTTCTAAAAAGTTATTTAACAAGTGTCTGAGTGGAATGAAAATAGCTTTCTAAAGTAGTGCAAATACTTATCATAAGCATATTAAAGAGACTTCTCATTTTCAGACGTTACCAAATGCCCATAAATTCTTAGATATTCAAGCAGTCAAGCACCTGAGGAAGCTTAGGATAACAATTAATTATGAGACATGCTGCTCAAGCAGCTCTTTGCAACCCTGAGTTCTGCAGCACCGGCAAGAAGGAAGGTACCATTAGTAGTAGGGAAACAAGAGGCAGACAAGGGATCACTGGGGTGAGCTGAAATATTACCTTAATCCTCCCCACAGCCAACCCAGCAGGCACATACTGGACATCACTGGAGCTCCAGAGGACTCTGGAAGGACTATGGAGTCTGTCAGCAGACCCTTATCCAGGCAATATGTCAGTGACATCACTCATATAGGACTGTGTTCTCTCATTTATCCACTCGGCACTTTGTGCCTCATATAGGCTTGCTAAGACTAATGGGAAGAGAATCCCATTCCACACGGAGGCACCTCTCTGTCCTCTGCAGGGTGCTGTCTTTCTTAGGACAAGCTCTGGAAGTTCTGCCCCTTACCTGGATAGATCCTGGAGCAAGGAGACCTTCAAAAGAGCAGGAAGACGGGGGTGCCCTTTGGGGTCAGCAGCGACCTGGAGGGAAGAGCAGAGGAGATTGGTGGAGTCACAGCTTGTAAATGAGCAGAATGTGTCAAACAGAGACTTAGAGAGAAAAACAAAGCCTGGGTCCTATTTCATGTCAATTTTGCTACAGAAGACTTGTCCAGCTTCAGAGTTACTGTGCTCATAACCAGTTTCTTTTCTAATTTTCAATGACTACATAATTGGAGAAAAAAAAGCAAAACAAAAAGGAGAGAAGTGTGTCAGAGATGAGAAAGGACTGGAGAAAAGAGAAGAATTCAGTTGAGAGAAGGTGGCAGAGGACATCTAGGGATTATGCTCTGCAAAAAAACCCCAAAAAAAAACCAACTAAGAGCAGAGACTTTCATAGCAACTGAAGGGGAAAAGAATAAAAAAAAAAAAGGCACAACAAAACCCCTGTCTCCTGTGGTGAAACTTCAGTGAAATGCTATTAAGGATAAATCTTTTATTGTATTGTCCTGCAGGCAGTCTGGTAAAAACTGTATTCTCAGCATAAATGAACTCTCCCATTACAAAAAAGGAAGAAAAGCCTGCTTTCAGGACTGCCTCCATGTGATGGCTGCCGAGACACCCACAAGGGGATATTTAGGAGCTGTAGCAAGGAAAAGTAGGTCCAGATATTTCCTGCTGGAATAAGGTCTTCTAAGGGAGAAGACACATCAGACGTGTTTGCCACCAGCTTCCCATGGGCCGGCAAAAGACTGCAGTTCACAGAGAGGATTCAGCCCAGGGAGAGCATTTAGGGAGGAAGTAACTCCCTTTGCCCAGTGGTTTGTCAGGATCTCTTTTAATTGGGTCTTTGGCTGAGAGAGAGGGAAAAACACTGGCCAAATTAGCCTTGGGGGAGTTACAGCAGGGACCGATCTGACCCCTGGGAGGAAGAGGAGGAGTTTTCCAAGGGAAAGGGGAAAGAAAAGCTTTTAAAAATGTTGGTCCAGAACAGGAAGTCTCCGTTTCAAAGAGATTTAGCCCATCTTCCCTGGCAATGACACCCACAACAGCCAGAAGCCACCGAGTCACCCTGTCCTAGAAGGGACATGAGCAGGACGTGGGGATGGAGACCATACACTTGGTTGTACCAGTTCATGCCCATGTCCTACAACAATCCCTATTTTCCCTGGGGAATATGAATTCAAGTCCTACTGCTGTCAGAAAGTGGCACTTGCAGAGTTCAAGCAGCCTGTCTTAATCACCCATTCCATGTTTTAAATACATTCTTTAAATTATACGTTTTGCACTCTCAGTCTCTGAACACGTGAGGAATTTACCTGAATGGGTTTTTATCCATTCCCTGACAGTTCCAAAGCTTTCCATTATTTAGGTCAATGTAGCCTCACTCTCTCCTTCCACTTACACAGAAGATCAATTTGTTCAGTATTTTTTTAAATAACTCATACCTGAGATAATATTGCTGTTGCTATACTGTGTAAATAATTGCTTTATCCTTTCAAGGGAATAAAGCCCACATTTAAAACCTTGTGTTCATTACTTTCTGAAACTGCAAAACTGCTTTGTGTTTGCATGCATTATTATTTCATCACAGAACAAACTCGGATCATGACTGAAATCTCCCTGCAGCTGGAAGTGTCCAATCCCAAGTTTACACACACGACTATGAACTCACACATTTCTTTACGTATGACACGGTCCTAAAACCACCTTTGCTGATTATAAAACATTTTTCTGATTGAAGTTTTCCACATGGGTTTTAGTTTGGGGTTTTTTGGCTTTTCGCTCACCTTGGACAATAAAACTCATTGTTTTTATAGCCTGTTTTATTTTTAGGGATGCAGTAGGGATTGCAAGGCAGGAGGCTGGGTATACCAGAACTCATAGTTTATCTCAAAGTAGGTTCCCTGCTGGAGTCGGATTTAAATGTATTTTTCTGTATTCACTATGATTAATTCTGATGCCAGGGGGGACTCTTGGTACATTTCCTAAGGATAAATCCATGGGAATTGCAGTCACTTACTTAAAGATGACTGTTCAAAGTGCAGAACACTGGGAAAGAGGCCTAAAAGTAAAATATGATCAAAATTCTGCTGTACTTGTAGCCTGCAGAGATTTAGGGGTGCTGGATGTTTTGAAATCAGAGTTACAATAAAAAGAAACCTGTCTACAAACCCAAAATAAACTGGGATTGAGTAACACACAGTGGCAGGCACGGACTGGCAGTAATATGCTATAATTATATACAATTTCCTGCACAGAGAGGGATATTTCCAGGTAATTCCTGACTAGCCTTTAAAAACTGTATTTTGAGCATTAAAACCACCTCAGATTTGATTTTAATGAACTTTAAAACTACGTGACACAGCACAGTAAAGGCAAACTAAGTCCCATTGAGGTGGAACAGGGGAGAGCACATGGGTGCAGAGGAATTTTACTGCTCCCAACCCGAACCTGGGAGCAGGAAGGGGACTCTGTCCCTTCAGCAGGGCAGCTCCTGCTCACATGGGCTGCAGGGAGCCCTGAGAAGCACAGCCTCCAGCGTGTCAGTGTCGTGATGCTCCACGGGAATAAAGATGCCATTTCTGTCGAGCCAGCTGCTGTTCCCATCCTTTGGAACAGCTGGGGCACAGCGGACGTCAAATTCCCTGCGAAGGAAGAGCCTGTTCAAAGCCTGCAGAGGGGAAACAACAGCAAGGAATGACACTGGCCCTGTCTGTGTTAGCATTTTGGGCTGGGGCAGGAATGTGCTTTTAAAGCAAATCAAAGAGGAGGAAGCAACTGAAACCAAGGAACTTTTTCCAAGCCTCTGCTGGAATCGCCGTGTTCAGGGGTGTGCACGGGGGGGGCCTGAGAGGCTGCCCCTGTCCTGTTCCAAGTCCCAGCACTAGAGTTCTCTCTTCAAGGTAGCCTGGAAGATCCAGTTTAAGCCAAGAGAGCCTTTTACAAGATGCTTGAGCAAGACAATAACATTGTTCAACCACTTCCTGAACATTTGCAGAATGACCTGAGTGCACAAAATTTGAGACAGTTCATCCTCTCACTTGAAGGCTGTTTTATTGCCTTGTAAGCAGCATTTATACTTTTGTCTGAGGCTTTAATACCAACCTAGACTTGCAAGCATGTAAGTACAGACATGTAAAACTCCGTAGGTGCATTGTTTAAATCCTGAGAGAATTTTAGACAAATGCACTGGCGCATTTCTGAATTATCTGACAGTGTTTCAGGAACTGTACAAGACTCCAAACCGTGCTTGAGGAGGGATTTCTCATGGTTTAAAATAAAGCAGAACAGGACTTCAATGCACCGGGCTGGACGGTCTGAGTTGGAATCCAGGGCAGCCCACCCGCGGGCCATGAGGTTGCATTCCCTGGGCTGTGCTCTCTCTGGAGTTTGCACCAGCCTCATCCCAACTGCAGTGAGGTGGTTGTGATTTCCGAGCTTTTCCTTCTCTCTCCTCTGCCTCTACTGAACCTTCAGCTCTCAGTATTAGGCCTGTGATTCACCACGTGTCAGACACTCTGGGAAAAGGGGAGAAAAGGGGCTGCTGGTTGTGGCAGGAATAAAATATTGCTTTGATTTTTTTTTTTTTTTATATTTTCATTCCTATGAATTCTTTGCAAGTTCAGTGCAATTCAGAAGGGGCAAAACACCTCTGCAGTGTCACACCTAAGCTCAGAGTCTGTAATCTGAAGCAGAGGGCCGGCGGCCACCAGAAGAAAGGTGTCGGAGTCTGACTGAGAGAACAGGGACCAGATCAGGTGGCACTGGTGCATCTGCAGCTTCCAGCTGGACGTGACAGGGATAAGGGGAGCAGAGAAAAGAATGGTAGTTTAATGTGACTTTCTGTTGCTCCTGTGGGAGCCTCAAAGGCCACACTTGTTCCCTCCAGTCAGTTATTATGCTGTGTTTTCTGTTCCCTTCCCTGCTGGGCAATCTTTGCAGAAAACCTTTTTTCCAGAAGGCATAATTGGGCCTCAGCAGAACTGTGGAATATTTAGAGAGTATGAACACTTTCTGCCCCTTTCACTGGGGCCATACATGGGAGATTTTTTTTCTCAGATGATTTTTAGGCAGCAGAGACCAGCTTTGCCATTGTGAGACAAACGCAAGCTCATTTCTGGAAACTCCAGGTAACTTAGATGACTGCTTCCTGTTTTCATATAAGTTAGGTTATAAGATGAACCATAATTGCAAAATCACTGGGAATCACAGGCTATGTTTTAGGTAGATTTGTTAAAATCAGTTATAAAGTATCCCTGTAATTTTCATTCTATTGCCTTCCCCTCTAAACCCGGTGGAACAATCCTGTCCTGCTTTCACAGCCTGCTTTGAGAGACAGCTTTTCCTTGGTTTCCTTGGTTTCTCTCATGTGTGGTATAGAATTGTGTGAAGCACAGGCAATAACTGAAGTGTCACTGGGGCCTGGTGGAAGCGCAGGTTGCTCAGCTGAATTCTTTACCAACATGTGGTTCACACACACTGGAAGTCTGGGCAGCATCAGCCACTAAGGGTCTGTTTATTCCAAGCCAGAGCTGTGCTCCAGTTAGTGAAGTTATCAGAATTTTACAGGTGGGAGAAGTTAAGGGTGTTGGAATTACAACTGGGAAATACAGCAAAGTGAATTTCACATCTGAAAGAACTTAAGGCACAGAAACCAAACTGGCAACTTTCCTCTTACTTGATCTGCTCTCAGAAGAACTTTTAGATGCTTTCAAAGACACATTTGGTCCCTTTGCGCTACAGTAGTGCCAGAGCACACATTATTGTCTTGGATTTACCCAGAGCAACTGACGAAGTCCCTATTAGGAAAAGAATCTTTTCGGTTCCACCAGAGGTAATTCATTGAGGAAAGCCTGAGTTTAAATGGAAAACACAGGCTCAGATAGGTGGAATATCCTCTGAAAGTTAACCAAGGGTATTTTTTTCTCTTTACTTACAGCTAAGGTGGATTAACAGAGGCATATGGAGAAGATCAAATATACCTTGAAATAATGGATGTATAAATCTGCAGACTAAATCTCTCTTGAGTACTGGACGAGAGAGAATATAAAAATGTGGAGATCATTTACTGAGGGGATATAACACTGCAAAGCCAGAGGGGTTCTAGGATCCTCAATATTTTATAAGACGAAGCTTAAAGCTATTTTAATAAACCACTGAGGCCAGTTTTTAAAAAATGTAAATGTACAACTGTGAACACAATCTGCATATGCAAATCACCACAATTGGACAAGCAAATCAGATAATTGCATGCAAATATGCCCACTCACTCTGTGCCTGTGTCTACAATGGTAGTAACTGTGCATGCAAATTAGGTACACACTTTGTACACATAAAGGTGCAGCCTAAGTGGCATATGGCATGGAAATATGGCATCTAATGCAACAAAAGAGGGAGAAGGAAACAGCAAGGGATAGAGTCAGCTGTAAATAATAACAGGGAGCATACACAAACACACACACGGATCTATAAACACCACAGCATGAGGAAGAAAAGACGTAGGTCTTCTGAGTGCGTGAGGAACCGAAATGACACACGTTGTGTGGAGAAGGCATCTGTGCAAGCTACAACAGACTCCCAGGAGACCCAGTGCCCTCGCCCAGCACAGGCTGTGGCTTCTCAAAGCCACCTCAACCTCTCCCTGGTTTGACTCTGTCCTAGAGGGAAAGAGGGAGTTCAGGGTCTCAGACTGGCAGAAGAATCAGCTGCAAAGGCTGCCAAATGAACATCAAAGGTGGCGGTGGCTTCTTGCGACACATGGACAGATGTCTTCAAAGGAAAAGACTTTATAACCCTTTAGTCTGTCAAAAGTATTGATTCTGCTTCTTTTCTGCTTTGAAGGCAACCCTTATCACACCATGGCCTGTCTCCATTAGGCTCATTTGGATTCAAACTGCATGACAGTGAGGGGACTGGCAGACAGGATGGATGGCTGGAGAGCAGGAAAGGGTTCTAACCTCTCCTGTCCCCTTGAACTGAAAACCTGTGTTGTATCTTTAAAGCACTTAGAACTTTCACTTAGTAGTTAGCAGATTAATGAGATGCACAGACTGACATTTCATTTGAAACTTTCCAGGCAGAGAAACACAAAGCACTCAGCACGAAGAGCACACCAAGTTGTGAAGGCAGCAACTCCCTCAATCCCTTCAGGATTCAATGCGCTCACAAAACAACGAGCATGAGTTGGAGAACAGAACAAAAGTGTTGATCAAATTTTGACTCAGTCCCTTTCATGTGTGTGATTCCACATTCATGCCACCCTCAAACATCCATGACAGCTGAAAATGAAGCTCCACCAAAATGAGACTTAACCCAAAAAGGTCTTCATGGTGCAGAGGCAAGTTGGGATCACAAGAATCAGTCTGGCCCATGAGCATCTGAAACACGTCTGCACAGGGAACTTAGATGGAAGGTGGACAGTCCCTCAAAATCTCCTGTCTCCAGCTTTTTCTGTGTTTTTTGTTATCTGGCTTTCCTTTGCACCTCAGAAAAGGGAGGTTCTGCCCTTACCCACACAGCTCTGCAAATTCACTGCTCAGCCTCACCACGAGAATTTTTCTGGCCATGCTGTTCCCTTCATGAACCCAACTGGCCAAGGGAGGCTCCAGAAGGTGGCCCTTCCATGGGAAACAGGTACTGAAAGCAAGGCAATGGTTCTGTGAACCTCTGTTAGGCATCTTCCTGTGTTCAAACCTCAGCCCTGTTTGCCATTATGTTATTGTTCAAATACCCCAATCTTCTAAAAACCAGAGGCAGAAACTTGGAGGTGTTTGTGTCACGTGCACAGTTTGGCTCTGTGCATCTTGTGAAACACTGAAATGAGCAGCCCCTTCTCCAATGTCCTCGTTGTCTCCTGTTTTATTTCAGAGCAGCACAGTGTTTTAAGGTCTGTAAGTCAGCTCTGGCCCAGGTTCAGAGTGCATTTTCTCCCTTACAATTCTGCAAAGCCTTACAAGCCACAGCAACAGAAAGTTGGAGCTACTTCTCACCCACCGAGCTCATGGACACATGAGGAGAACATTCCCCTTTCAGTACATATCTAGGCTAAACTGATTTCACTTCCAAAAATGAAGGAAACTTAGTGCCTAATGGATTTTGCTAAACTCCAAGGTAGTCTGGAAGTACACTCTGACACGCAGCATTAAACACTCCTGCAGCTGCACTCAGAGAGCAGGGCTTTTACCTCACTTCAGGTGGCTGCCGGAGCCCTGGGGGCTTATCCCAGCACCCAGTGGAGTTAATGAGAGATCAGCCATTGGATTTAGGAAGACTTGAGTGAGTTTGTACTGTAAATTTGCTTATAGAAGGAGCTATTTTGGCAAAGATAGCTATTCCCAAGCTAGAACAGGTTTATTTTCTACTCCCTGCCCTCTGCCCCCAAAAAAGGCACAAAACTTTGAGAACAAACTGTTTTGTTCTGATCAGGTTTTGCGTCTGTTGGTGAAATCCCAAACCTGTGCAAGGCATGTTGGTGACTGATGGCCATGTGGGGCTTGGAAATACATCTTAAGAAACACGTTTGACATCTTTGCCACAGACTTGTCTGTAGGAGCTTTGGCTCAGATGACAAACAGTTATTTCTTCCTGTCAGAAGTAACAGTCAGGAATTCAACTCACCTGAGCAACTATAGGTAGCAAAATTTCCACTTTTACAGAAATTAAAATAAAATCAGATAAACCAAAGACTATATTCAGCTTGCCCATCTCTCCCTGTGCATGTACGTTCCCACTCCTGCGGGTATGTTTTATTATTTTTCCTCTTCTCTTCATAGACATACACTCTTCATAGACATACACTCTTTAGAGCAATAGAGCAACTGTTGTCTCTTTACATGTTCATAACCTCTAAAGTAAGGGCATTCTGGTGTTTGCAGGCATAATCTGAAGAGAAATAACAACAAACCTCTGTGAGGCACACAAAGGGGCAGGCAGGACAGTGACACCACCCTGCTCTGCTCACTGCAGCCAGCCCAGGAGCCAACACTGCTCCCACAAGTGACAACAGAGGCCAAGTTTTGATTAGGGAGTGCCTTTTTTATTCTATTTTTTAATTTTTACAGGCTTTTCCACTCAGCTGGCTTTGATACCATTTACCCTCAGGTGCTTTGGAAACAAGCTATAGCAACCTCAGGGTTGTTAGCAGTTGTTTCTGAGAATTCCTAAGGGACAGAGAAGGGGCTGGGTTCTGGCAGAAGACCAGCACTGCACCCACCGGAAAGCAGGAGATGAAGAACTGGGAAATTACTGTCTGGCAAATAAATTTCAGCCTCTGGAAGGATTCCGGAACAAAAGAATGAAACCACTTGTAAACCCACAGAAGATAACAGCAAAATCAGTAAGCACAAACATCAGCTACTGGGAACAGATGATGTCAAACCAAGCTCAATTCTTTCCATGACAGGATTACAGGCTCAGGGGTAGAGGAGGAACAACAGTTGTCATGGCTTGTTTTAGGCAAGTCTTTTGCCTCTGACTCACGAGACATTCTTATAGGCAAGCTAAGAAATCTGATCTTCAAGTAACTCAGCAGTGAATGCAAGAGGCTGGAAAAACTATGCAACAGAATATTTAGTGGGAAATCATTGCCACATTGGAAGCATGGATTGAGTGGATACCCTGCAGGGCTGTTCTAGGTCGAGTTCCATTATTTCCGTTAAAGTCTTGGGGTGTGAAATAGGAAAATATGTAGAGGACAAAAGGATAGAAGGGACCTGTACGTGACAAATTGGAAAACCAGAATTCTTGGCACCAAAGCGAAAGGCATTGCTACAACTTCAATAACCAGAACCAGAAACAGCAGGACACAGCACCAACAGTCTGAGGTGCCAGAGAAGGCAGCTGATACCAGTGGGCACAGAATAGCACTGCAGTCACCATGGCACACACAGACAGCAAGGGAGGCCCCCACTCAAGTACTTTTTAGAACAAATTAAACCCTGGAGCAGTGAGGAAAAAGAAGAAGCAACCAGAAGAAAGCAATCACAATTGGCATCCTTGAGGGCAGAGTCCCTGGATCTTAAACAGAAGCTTGACAGAACTAAAGGAATTCCACTCAAGAGGGAAAGACAAGAATTAAAGTTTACAAAAGGCTGATGAAAACATGGGGGGAAAATGCACTGTCAAGAGGGCAAGAAATCCTGGGCTCAAAGAACAACAAGGAAAATCTTTCTGACTGTAAGGGCAGGGAAGCACTGGATAAATTATCTGGAGTGCTTGTTGAGGTTTTGGTTCTGGAAATGCTTAAGCAAGGTTGGGCAAAGACCTATCAAGAGTGATGTAAGTAAAGCTGGTCTTCTTCTAGGGCAGAGTTGGTCTGGACAGCTCCTTGAGCCCCCAAGAGGGCAGAGCCTTGTCTCTTCATTGCAAACCTTGAGCTTGCTAGCACAGAGTGAAAGATGAAGTCCTGCACGCTCCACAACCCATTCCCAGTCCCTGTGGGATTACTTAATTATTCTTTGCAATAATTAAGGCACAAACAATTGATATAAGAATCTCCATTTGTTTAGAGTGTGAAGATTCCCTTCCCCCAAGGCTGGAGCGAGCTCAGAATACATTTCTACTCCAAAGCTGCCCTCTCCAAAGGGAGATTGTTCTGCTTGGCTGGGAATGAAAGCCATCTCGGCACGGTGGCAGGTATGGCTGTATTAAGGCAGCAGTTGGGGACCCGCAGGAGTTACTTGATTACATGTTGGAACAGCTTCATTCTTCAAGCACTGGCACCAGGCCAATTAGTCCTATAGGAAGACTGATGTTTTAAGCAGACACATCCATCTACATTGCAGCTTTATAAATGCAGTGTGTTCTGGATATGCACTGCCTGTGCAGTCCTATTTCTGATTTTTTAGAAAGGTCAAAGGACATCAGGCAGATGTTCTGGAAACCCAAAAAGCATGTCAGTGAAATTCGGACTGACTTTCATGTAGTAATTACCTACGGCATTCACTAAAGGACAAGTGAGATCTGAAATTATTCACTTTGGCCTTCACTTGATAATCTACTATAGATTTAAGGAGCCAGAAGCAAAACAGTTGAATACTAAAAGGTCCTACTCAGAAAATCCAGCCAGGGAAAAAGCAGCCACTCAGGAACCTGCAGATGTTCAGCAATGACAGAAAAAAGGCAAAGCAACAAAATCAGCTACTTCTGAGAAAATCCGCAGACCCAAAGGCACAACCCTGGACACGTTCAGTCTTACAGTGGAGAGGGGAAGTCACAGCACTGACTCTGGCGGCAGCTGGTGGGTACAAACACACCACCCTCCCAGTGCCAATGGTGCAGACACCAGCTGCTGATCCCACAGCTCCCCATGGATGCTACTGCAGGGGTACCTGGTGGTGCCACCAGGCTGGAATTGCCCCTCCAAGGGTGCCTGGTGGCACCACCAGGCTGGAATTGCCCCTCCAAGGGTGCCTGGTGGCACCACCAGGCTGGAATTGCCCCTCCAAGGGTGCCTGGTGGCACCACCAGGCTGGAATTGCCCCTCCAAAGGTGCCTGGTGGTGCCACCAGGCTGGTATTGCCATTCCTGCTGGTGGCTCTCTACAGCTCCAACCCTTCCCTTTCACCTTCCCACCCTTCCTGTGACCCGATACAGGACTCATGCGCTGGAAAAGAAGGAATGAGGGGCTTTTTCCCAGTCGTTGACTTGACTCATGGGGTGTGTTCCAGCATGGAAATGGAAGGCAAAGGCCACTCCAGGTTCACTGGGAATGGGAGGTGCAGAGTCTTAGTAGAACCTTGGCAAGAAAGCTGCCTTTGTCAGTCTGCCTTGCAGCCAGCAAAGGGGAGGGAGCAGCCCTGAGATTCCAGATTCATCCTAACACACACAATGGAAAATGAGAGCCTCTGTAGGTTCAAACATTATACAACCGGTTACATCAGAAAAAATAAATTAACGAGCACCAGTTTTAAGATCTACAGTAAATATAAAGAAGATAATTTTTAAATACCCTAATTATATTACAAAAACAGTAATCATCTTAATACCAAGCTTATAAAAGTTGGTTGCAGATTGTAACTGGGCTTGAGTTTTACAATTATGACTATAAGCTACAAATTTTGCTTCTCCAGAGAACCACACAGACAGTACTGGGGAAGAAGTTCTTGTTTCTGCAATGCACCAAAGGTGATCTGCAGGAGCCAGGAGTAGGTCTGGACATAACACTGAGGACAAGAGGAGTTGAAAGACTGTCTCATTCAGGGATGCCACAGGGTGGACGTCTTCAGATCCCAACCAGATTAAGAGCAAGGGGGAAATTGCAAAGCTGAAAACCTGCTCCAAAGCATTAACAGTATCCTAGGAATTTGTTCTTCCAGTTTTGCAGAGTCCTCAAGTATCTTGCAGAAAAGTCTGATTTTTAAATTATTTAGGTTTTCTCCTTCTGTTGGCAGCACTCTATTAGAGGAACTGCAGAGCCACAGTGCTTATTTTCTGGATGTGTCTTATGTTAGTTTGCAGCAAAATTTTAAAAAGTTACTCCTTAAGTGGAATTCTCCATCATCCCCTTGGTAATTAATTTCCTTACTAAATGTTGACCACGAGTTTACATAAAAGTAATTAAGAGAAGCCACGAGCTGCAAAGGTTGGATGAGCTTCTGTGCACTCTGTAATTGAAGGCCTTGCTTCAATTCAAACATGCCAAAGGGTAGTTGGAGCATCTTTTCAAAGGGGATATCAACAACTTCCACGGAAATGACAGCTGTCAGGAACAGCAGCCTCGTTAACCCCGGCCCATCCCGGGGCTCTCTGCTGTTATCCAAGCCCTGCCAAGCCATTTCCCTGCTTGTCACATTTCAAATGGCTCCAGTCCCATGGAGGTCACATCTTCTAATTAGTCACTACTTACACTGTCAGGTATTTTATCCCTGCAACTGAGTGAAGAAATGAGGACTAGCTGCTAAATTATCCAAAAATACAGTTAATGTTGATTCTGCTCCTCCTTTTCTACCCACAGTTGTCCCTGTTTCCAGTAGCATGAAGAAGCACCTTCCTAGAAATGCTACTCACCTTCCTGAATGGTTTTGGGGAATACACTCATCTTTGCAGGGAAATGTGCCTCAATTCCAGCCTGTTTTCACACACATTCCCAATTGTCCTCCCCTCCTTTTGAAGCACCAGCCTCTTGTTTACTCGATGTATCTCAGCATGGCAATCTCCTAAATTCAAAGCTTATCTGCTGTTATTTTTTGCTGATAGAAGTATTTCTTCCAGTGTTTGCCCAGCTCATGTGAGCCCCTTTAATTTGTCAGTATTACCTCTTCAGAGGTGTTTTGTCTGTTCAAATACACCACGTGTGAAATGCAAACAAAACCTGCTTGCAGTTTGAAAAGGAAAAGCAGCAAGGCAGGAAGAGCCCTGCCAGAGCCAGGGGTATCCACAGGGCATCTTCTCTGCCCATTCCATGAGGGATCCAATAGCAGGGGCTTCATTGTGCCAAAGGCAAAGGACAGGCCCTGCAGGCAGTGCAAGTGAAGAAACTCCAGCAGGAAATACGTGCAAGCTGGTTTTAAA
Source organism: Grallaria varia (assembly GCA_013396735.1). NCBI lineage: Eukaryota > Metazoa > Chordata > Aves > Passeriformes > Formicariidae > Grallaria > Grallaria varia. Next base: position 484,181 of record VWZG01000691.1, on the reverse strand, counting down.
CTGCAGTGCAACACCTTTGATCTGAGGGCTCAGTTCAAGGAGTAGAAGATTGAAGGATGGTACAATATTCCTTCAAATATTGGAGCAGCAAAGGGCTGCTGCAAAGGGAAAGGGAAGAATTGGGAAGGATGGGAAGACTGGGCTATTCCTTCAACAGGTTAGGTGTGAGGGAAAACCTTCTGCCAGCTAATGGGGAGTTTGTAGGATTTAAGGAATGGGAAAGTGTTGGAATAGTGCAGACTGTCTCAGACAGCCAATGGATAAGACCATAGAGTGATGTACAAAATATTTTCTAATCGCCATCTCTGCAGAAAGTCCGAGTTTGACACATTCAAACTGTGGAACCAGCAGTAAAACCCAACACAATTCAAAACCTACACCCAGCTGCAAGTCTCACGGTAGTTCCTGCGTTTGCTCTCTCAAAGCTGCCAGATTCATGCATTGCAAAGCAACCTCATCTTTCATTTTTAAAAGTTATATTTCCACTTCTCAGAGCTGTGGAAAGAAGCCTGAAAAGATGAAGTGCCAGTACCCTTAACAGCTCCAAAGAGAGAAGGCAAATAAAAGGAATTCAACGTTTACATTGGTTTAAGCCAAACTCATGATTTCTTTTTCCCAGGCCTGGCTCATGATTTTTGAGAACTGGCATTTGGAAAGGCTGGAAACATAAAACTCTTAATAAGGAACAGGAGGAGTTATTAAGAAGCATAAAAAAAAGAAGGAAGATTTGTTCACTACAGTAAAAATGTGAGCATTAAAGAATTGAAGAAAGAAACTTTTTAAAGGCCACCAAAATTCTGCGACTTTCTCACTCAAAATCAGCTACACAGACCTTGTGTAGCCTCTTTTTGTCACACTATGTTACCTTTAGTTGTGCACTAGCCTGATGGTTTGAACCTGACAAACTCAGCAAAGCATTTTTTCCTGACTTTAGGAAGCATATTTTTATGAGAAAAAACAATTATGGAACTATTTGTTTTTTAAACAAGCTCTTCTTACAGAAGTTTTTCTTTTTTAATGAGCTTGAATAGCAAAAACATATCATCAAGCTTCTGTTGATGTACTTAAATATGTCCAAATAAATAACATGTTTTCAAGTTAAGTAAATACCCACATACCAAATCTGTATCCTATTTAAGCCCCAAGAAAAATAATAACATTGTCTATCCATGTTGATGACTGTGCTGTAATATATTATATATGCCTTGAGATTGCAAAACAAAAGACTAAAAATATAACAGAATATAAGCGAAATTCAGCAAGACGCATTTTCTCTTCCTTAGAAACTGCAGATCCACAGCATATCTTGAATTCTCCCACTAGGACAAAAATATTCCTTTGCTGCCTCTTGCCCATCCACCAGCTGAAGGGAACCGGCTCCACACGCACACCCTTATCTCCACACAAGCTGTACACTTTAGGGAGCATATGCTGAAGAGATTCAATGAGAAAACAAGGCCCTGCAAATATTTCTCCTTAAAACATCCCAGGCGATTTTTGATTTAAGAGAACCCTGCATTTGAGTAAAGGCAGCATGATTAAAGGGATTTGTTAATTGTCATGAAAGAAACGTAGTGTTTAGTTGTCAGTTGCAATGTTACCGTAGGTACAAAACTCACCTTTCCTAAAATTGCAGAGGGTCTCTTTCATGATAATATAGAGACAGAGACCACAGATCCAGTCATTTCTTTACCCGAGATCTTTCGATGCAGTGGCAGGTATTTGTATTCCTAAAATTCCCTGCTTACGATTTTCAGACTATGAAAAGTGAAGGAACATCCAAAATAAAGGAGGGCTCTGCTCACGCCCAGCTGCCCCAGCAGTGTCCCCATCACGCGCCGCTGCATTTGTGCCGAAATACAAAAAAATGCAAAAAACTTAATGTTTAAGAGGCTTTTAAAGACAATGCTGTGACAACTTGGCCTGCACAGAGCAGTCCCATGTTTGACTGCCTGAATTAGATTTCACCTGGCTCACCCCAGCAGTAATAATAATAAAATATGCCATAAAAAGGAGGCTAAAAGTCTTACATTGAACCTGTATGTTTCCTATGAAAGTAGCTGTGGTCGGCTGCACGTTACAAAATTTTAATATTTTCAGCAGGCAGGCAATACATCTTGTCTAGACACTGCAGAAATTTTCAGACACGAAATTATTTTAAATTCTGAAACAAATAATGCAGACTTCACCCTCCATCCCTAACAGATTGTGGAATGTCATTTACTTTAAATTTGCAGCCAGACATCACATAGCCAGAGAAATTGCCTGTAAGAAAAATAGGCTGACACTTATCACTGCATTCCAGGGGGACCAGGGGGTGATGTCAGCTCTCTCTGTTTCTCCCAGACAATTGAGCTTCCTACAAATCAATAAAAACAAGGTTTATTGGTATGTTTGCTTTATCACACTTGAGCCACTTTCATTGTCCTAGTGACAAAGTCCTTACAAATTGAATCATTAAACACAGTAATTGTGTTTCAAATACATTTTAGAGAGGAGGAAGGGAAGGGAGGGTGCAAAAGATTATTTTCTATAGTATTTATGGCTGCGGAATTTAGATTTGGAACAGCTTGCTGGACCTATATTTTCTTTTTCAGTATGGAAACAGAAGCAGGGGGAGGGGGCAGAGGAGGGACCCCAGAAAGTGGAACAAACAGTCGCTCTCAAATTCACACCAGCAAAGCTTTTAATATTTCGCTGAGCTAATGTTATATAAGGAATTTCTCAGCAGCTCCTCGCGCAGAACGTCAAACTTATTTTAAAATTATTTTGATAAAAATAGACAGTCTTGGGAGGAGAAAAAAAAAAAAAAAAAAAGTAAAAAAACCCCTTGCAGCCCGGAGTCAGGATCTAAAGACTGTCACCATCCCCGTGGTTAAAATAATTCCTTCCCGGGTGTTGCTCAGCCCTTACGCAAGCCTGTAAACTCATTTCGCCCCAGCACTCCTGAGATCTCTGCCGCTCTTCGCATCCGCGGCTGCGACTGCCGTGCTGCCCGCCTTTACAGAGCCATTGACGTTTCCAAGGCGGCTCTTTCAGCCCCTGGGTTTAAAAGGGCACCAGTCCCACTGGATTTCTCTGCTCGGAGCTCAGCCCTGTGTTGGCCACACACCCGGCCCTGCCTGAGCGGCCCCAAAGCCGTCATTGGTGTCTTTGTCGTCCCTTGGGTGATTGCAGGCAGGGATTATTGAACCCCGGCGGGGTTGGGTGCCCCAAACCTCCGGCATTTCGGGCTCCCCGCTCTCACAGTTGCTATGCAGGGCGAGCCCGTGGCTGTTGGGCGATGGCCCGGCGAGACAGAGACACATTTCACAGAATATCCAGCATTATTCAGCAAAATGGGCTGTGACTGCAGCGCCGGGGCCGCCGAGGCCCCAGGGAGGCTCCGTGTCATGGCATTGTTGGGACTCAATGGCCCTGACCTGTGCCGGGCAGGGTCAGGTCAGCGGCAGGACAGGGCCAGGCAGCTCGGAAAACTTCCACATGCGCCAAGCCTGCCTTGGGGTTGCTCTAGACAATGGCATTTGCTCTTTTGTCTTCCACAGCATCCCTCTGGAGTGGGGAAGGGGAGGAGGGAACAGGAGAGGCCTTGTTGTTGGAAAAGCCAGGGTTGGCTGCGATCACACGACCCTGAGTCTGTCTGAAGACGCCCCACGCAGGTGAACACCGTCCGGTCCCTGCAGGAATCACGGAGTGTTTCTCCCTCCCCTTTTCATCCTATTGCATTTTTCATACTCAATTAGCCTGAAATGGAACACACTCACACTCCCAGCTGCAGTTCCCTTCCAGCACAGTGGTATCAGACCTTTCCACACATTACGCAAATTGTACTTTATCACCGATAATTAAATCTAGAAGGCAATGATGTCCAAGTACAGAATGTGTAAGGTAACCAAACTGCTACACACAAGTGTTTGCTCTCATCCCCTTGCACATGAGCACTGGATGCTGGAGAGCTCTTTGCCTCAATGCACAGCTAGGAACAAGAACTTGGTGCTTTTCAGTGACACTGTTTCTTCTCATGAAGGTGTTGCCTTGCACAGGAAAAGGTTTGTATGGGCTCTGTCAGAGATTTCTTTACACACAGTAAATGGTTACCAAGCCAGTTTGATGTTCCGAGTTCAGTGTGGGCAGGATCAATGAGTTTACTTGGTGACTCTCCTCCCTTTCCCTTTCTGAGGTAGTTATTGAGGCAAGAAAAAGCTCTTGCTGTGTGTAGAGGAAATACTTTCCAGGGGTTCCCTGGCACCACTTCAAGAACCCCACGTGCAAGGGGAGCGTCCTCCAGCCTGCCCTGCTCTCACCAAAGCTGCTGCTGCAGCCCCAGCTGCAGCCCCATGGGGATCCCGCAGTGATTCTGTTCTCTCGCTGCCATTCACAGCAAAATGCCACCCAGGGGCTCTAACTATCATAAAGGCCTTCTTGAAACTTAGAAGGATATTCATATATTGCCCATGTGTGTTAGAAAAGACCACCTACACCTGGGTCATGTCCCCTCAGCCCAGACTGGGCGAGCACACGGCACAGACACCGGGGCTCGCTGACAGGCACACCTCGCCTTCCAAAACGAGCCTGGTGCCAATGAATTCAGTTGGCTGCATCACACACAGCTCATCTCGGAGAAGGGCTGCTCCAAATGGAGAGTCTGGGCTCGGTGAGTCTGTCAGGGCCAGCTCTGTTTCCCAGTATATATTTACACCACCATCAGACTCGGTGAGTGGGTTTGCTGTCAAACTCGCACAGCACAGACCCGACAGTTTGGTTTGAAGTTCCCTTCTCCACGCTCGGGTCACACAAGAACACCAAGGAGATGAATTTGCTCTGGGTTCTACCAATCCTGCCAGTAGCGAATGAGTGATTGCTCCTAAAAAGGACATCTTGTTCTGACATTATCGCTTCATTGCATTCTAAAAGCAGCTAAACCAGGGACATCCTTGCCCGTCTCTTCCCACCCTGCTGCCATCCAGCATCTCTTCTGGTTCAACAGTCTGGTTTTGCAGACTGATGTGAAGGGGCTTTGGGTTTACACCAGGGGGACATGATGCACAGGGGTAAGATTCAAAGCATAACAACCATTTATTTTTCCAGAGAATCGTTTGGCTTATTGGTGAAGGAAAAAGTATTTTGTCCTCTTGTGTGTCTAAGTAGTCCACACCTCCAGTGAAATGAATCAAATTCCCCTAATCTGTTCCACTGGAGCCTATTTCTATTATAACTAAAACCAGGAAATGTTGCTGCAGACTTCCATGGGAGCAGCATTTGCCTCACGAAGAGCAATTGTTAAACACTGAATAATTTAGTAACTCCTGACTTAACAAAACTCAGAGCCACACTCCCCAGGAAAGCCACACTGCTGGTACCAGGGGACAGCTCAGCTGGATCAGCAGCACTGGCAGCAATAAAATGCTGTAAAACACAGATATGAAAAATGATTAACTGACTTTATATGACTATTTGTGCTTAAAATTAGGGCAGGCACTTGAAAACTCTGCTGAATCAGGGCCTTGATTATTGGTGCCAGTAATGAATGCAGACATTTGGGAAGGTATGTTTCATTGCTGCCATCACGTTTTATTTTTGGAGATGTTAAAGAAAGATATCAAGAAGATATAAAACAAGTAATTAAATTCATGTTTGGTATAATGCAGAACAAATATTTGCTTCAAGTTTAATGGGCATCTTGCAAACCAAAATCATAAAGGCCAACGAGCTTTTGTTTAAAAAAGGCACTCTGATGGCTCAGCAGAAAATAATAAGAGTTTGTTTTTGGAAGGAAAAAAAAACACCCTGACACGAACCACAAATACATTTCATTAGGTGACACTAATGGAGGTTGTCAGGTGCCTTCAGTAACAGCAAACATCCTCTCGTGTCTCAAGTTTGCGTGGAAGTCAAGAGCACAGACTTAGTTCAGATAAGATATTTGATTGGTATTTGCTCAGGAAAGTGCTCTGATAGCTTAGCTAAAAGGAATTTGTATTGAATTGGAGTAAAACTTGGACCAGATAACAGCCAGAAGAATACTGGTGCTGGAAGGGCCCCAGTATGAGACAATGGAAACAAGGTGGTGAACAAGTTCCTGGGGAATGTTTGCTGAGGCACATTCTTTGTAGCGTGAACCTTGCAGAAAGGGAAATTCAAAATGCCAAAACTGCCTGTTTTGGAAACAGTAAAAAATCGGTTTCCAAAGAGCACAAATCCATCATTTTCTTCCTTCCTTTCTTTCTTTCTTTCCTTCTCTATTTTTTATTAACACTTTCTTACCCCTCTAAAATCTGCCTTGAGCTTGACTTAGTCAGAAATCAAAGGAATACAAAATAGTTACTATAAATTTCAATGCTATTTTCATGTTTAGGGTGGGGAGGAAGGACAAAGGAATATTTGGGCCCTGAAAGGCCCTTGTTAGGTTTATAATTTTACCCTCCTCTCCAGGCTGAGCTCCCTGTCCATATTGTAGGTCCACACGTGGACCTTTCTGGCAGGAGAAGGGGGTGCAGCCTGTGCTGGAGGGGTGTGGGTTCCCAGGCATGTGCCAGTCCAGCCAGAGAACAGCCCACAGGGAATTCCAGGAATACAAATTGAGAGCTTTCAATTCCCATCAAGCACTGCAGGCATTCCTGGATTGAAATATTTCTATTTTTTAAGAGAAAATATTTCATTTAGGTTGATCTGCTCCTATAACCATTAATTCCATCCCAGTGTATAAAATAGGAGACTTACTGCAAAAATGGTCCACAATGGAAATTTTTAACCTGCACTACATCAGACTAAGCCCACATTAGATTTTCACCTCTCTGCTGACATCCCCAAAGCAGAAACCTGAGTTGGTATTGATATTGATGTAATGTCCATATTTAACACACAGTTAGATGCACAAGAAAGATACAAGTACTAAACTCTTCTTTTCCTCAGATAAATTAACCCTGTGCTGCAGACCAGCCTTGTTGCAGGTCCCTCCAATATATCATTGCAACTCTGAGTAATAAATGTGGCCATTCCAGCAGCACAGGAAAGACTCTGCCATCCCCCTGGAGCAGGGAAAGAAGACTCTGCCATAATGCCTTTTAGCATATGGTCAATGGACAGAATTTGGGAGAGTTCCAAAGGAATTTGTACTTCCCTGGCTTTTGCCATGTGTTCCACTCATAGTACTATGCCCTGGGGGTAAATCATCAGCCCCGTTTTCCTAATGAGGAAATTCATCCAAGGTCACATGCTAAGCCCGTGGCACTGCAAGGAATGAAGTTCAGGTTGTGGGCAGGAATTACCTCTGCTGCCTCAAACTCCATTTATTTGGTATGATAATACACCATCACCTGTTGTAACAAGACAGCACAAGAACAGCAGCCAAAAGGAGGAAGAAATATGTCACAGAAACATGGTAAACAGTAACAATTAACAGGAGCTATAATAAACCTCAGGAATTAGCAGCAGAGGATATTTCTGGAAAAGAGTATTATGGCCAAATATTACTGATCAAAACCCATCGTCTCTAATCCTGCAAGTGCTTTCTTATATGTGGAATCACCTTAGAGGAGTCTCAGCAAATTCAGTTTAGTCCCAAGTTGTAAGGCTGTACATAGGCTTTCGAAACTCTTTCTAAACTCTTCTAACTAGACCAGTTAAAAATGTGAAGTTTCCAGAGGGATAGGTGGACTTGAGTCAAGACAAGAACTGGTCTTGTGTAAAACCAGCCATTCCTCCTTTCTTGGACTTTTTTCCCTCACTTGTCATTGATACTATTTATACTAAAACATTACTGAGATATTATTTTGTTAGTCTTAAATTATACCGAGCTTTTACATTCTCTTTTTATGTATGGATACCCAAATTCTGTTTTTCACAGTGCTCACATTGCTAAAGTGTTTTACTATTAGGATTAGGAATAAAATATATATCCAGGAGTAAATTCACAGGAACGAGGTGGGAAATGTCACTATCAATATCAGCAAATCCAGTGCACTTTAAGGGTGTAAGCTTTATAAAGGAGGTAGCTGGGTGGGTGTTTGACCTCCAAATAAATGGCATTATCATTTGAGCTCTGTCAGAAAGTGAACTAAATACGTACCAGACTAATGATGCCTAAGTGAGTTACTGAAAAGCAACTGAAAAGTCCTGAAAGTCCTTTATCCTCCCAGACCAGGTTTATTCAATAGCAGAGCTCTCTGACCACTTTGAATGCATTTTGCTGCTTTCCCAGACTCCACTTACTCTGAAAAACATAATCGAGTGTTCTGAGCTGAAAGTTCATCTGCAAGTCACATTTATTTTCTGGAGTTACTGTTTTCATATCCTAATGGGCAAACACCCTTCCTTAGCCCAAAAAAGAGCCCAGCAGCCCCCATTTTTTGTTTCTAGCTACAAGTAGGCCAAGCTTCTCATCTTCCCACCACATTGTGGCTCTGGTGTCTGAGTGATCCTTCAGGCTGCAGGTACAGCTACATTTAGCTCCTGACCCCACTGTACTCAGAGTCTTGGTTTATTAATACACCTATTCTCCTCTCTCCTGCTGGCTTTATTGATTTCCCTTTACTGGGAAATACTGAGGTTATTATCAAGCCTGTATTACACCAAAACGCTTAACTTTTCCCACTTGCACTGCACCATGACAGACCTGTAAGCATGAGATACAAATTACAAACCAAACCCAAGAGATGCACTGCACTGAAAACCGAGAGAATAGAGAAGCAAAGCTCTAATTAGACAACATTTTTCCTAAAGGAAAGTTTTAGAGTAGGATGCATGCTAAGTTTATTTTCCAGCTCTTCCTCATGACACAAACAGTGGACTTTCCTCATGTTATTGCTGGTGTAATACAAAGAAATTTGAAGGAAAGAGTCTCTTCCCAAAGAAGATGTTTAGAATGAAGCAGAGGCTCCTTGGGAAATAAAGACAAGTGTTTATGTGCTGGTGATTGGGATGGGAAAACAAGCATAAGAGACTTAGGGATGGGAGTTAGAAGGTGCTTTTCTGTAGTTAGCAAACAAAAAAAGCCAAATGGTGTCCTCCTAAGTGAAATAACTGAGCACACTGACAGTGCAAGCCGTGCCCTGTTCATCCCAACATCACTTCCACGGAGAGCAGCTGCTCTTCCACCCCACCACAAACACACAAGCTGAGCCCTCTCACCGGGTTCAGCAGGAATCTGTGCAAGGGCATTTGGCCAGTGACAATTCACCACTCACAGCTCCTTCCTGCCCTCCTCCCTCCCTTATATTGACACTCTCGGGATTTACGAAGTCTTGGACTGGAAGGTGAGCAGATGTTTTTTCATATATACACATAAACATATATATATCTCCACACACGTGACTGTGAATGAGAAGACTAAACTACAGAAGGCTGGTGAAGTGGCCACTCAACATTCACACATACAGGGTAGGAAACTTTGGGTACTTTAAATGGAAAATCATAGCAGGGAAACACAGAAATCAGGGTGCCAGATGTCAACAATTCAACTGACTTTAGGTAGATTAATATTAAGTTTAGTGGAAGCTGCACCCACAACCAGAATAACTTCATGGAGGATGTATTAGTTTGTCCTGGAAAGGGAAGGGATAAGAGGCAAATCACAGGAATAAAAACAGGTACCAGATGCTTGAACCTGGAGGTTCCGTCACAGTAACACCCTGGCCAACTGCAAAGTGGTTTAAAACAGAATAAAATCCTATTCAGTCCAAAATGAAGACAAGAGGCAAAGCCATAAAAGCCTAGTTCACATACCCAAACCAAACTACCCAGGCTTCTGCTGGGATTTGTTAAATTCCAAGCTTCCCTGAAGGGTTAAACACTGCCAAGTGTAATCAGGTTTGACTGCTGTCCTTGTACTGGTGTTAGAGGTTACTTTCAAAATCCTTTTCCTCAGGAAAGGACACTTGTCAGCTGGAAAACTTATCACAGTGGCAAAAATCTCATTGTTCTTAAAACAACAGGTATAGTCCAGGAGACTACTCCTCAGAAGGACAGATCACTGATGCAGGAGGCCTCTAAGCTGAAATGCCATTGCCTGTTTTAAGCTGAATTTCACAGAACTCTCCCCGTCCTGGTTATATCCCACCTGCTGGTATATTTTTGTTCCTAATCGTGGGGAGACTTGTAGCACATTAACCTTGCAGAGGAAAAGTATTTCATCTCTCTGTACCACACCAGCAATAAGACTCGTGACTTACATAATTTCTCCATCAAAAAGATCTAAAGGCAGTGGTATGGATTTTAAAAGGTGGAATAATTGCAACAGAGCCACTATTGTTACCATCCCCAAACATTTGTAGCAGTAAATGTCACTTAAATGGGGAATTCTAATGGATTAATTGTAATTAAAGATGTACCATTCCTCGGAACACTCACAATATTGCACAGATTTCTCATCCACCTGCTTTAAAACTCCACTCCGAACCCTCTCCAGGGCTCACAGTGTGCTGCAGTCCCGACCAGCAGTGGGACTGAGCCCTGGATGGTGGGATAACAGCTCCGGTCTATTCCCCAAGGAACCTGCAGCAGGATCCCCCGCATAGAGCCTGGGAGAGCTGGATCCAGGCTGGAGGGCCAGGACTTCATCCCGCGCCCCGCTGGAGCGAGCGAAGGTCACTGCAGCATCCTCAGCAACTGCAGAGGCCACTCAGCCTGTGCATTAAACGTAGCCATTTATTTTACTTATCTTCCTTCATTCCCAGAGTTACCGGTTGCTTTTTTCCTTTGCAATTGTCATGTTTGTGTCTGCAATTCTTCCCTGTGGTTGCAGAAAGAGGCTGGAAGCTCAGACCCCTGCGCTCTCCCCGCTGTGCCTCTGTCTGGCTGCCTATTTATAGCCTTTCTCTCACTAAATTGCAGAAGTGTTGAGAGTTTTGCAACTACATTTTGGGGACAGAATCCTGAAATATTTACTGCCAGATGAAACTTGAGTGAGTTAGAGAGATTTTTGCCTCATCAGGAGTATATATGAAAGTAAATAAGGCCTAAAATTATTTTTATAAATATTTAAGGTGCCATTGTTTCATTCTACGAGAGTAGTAAATTTTCAGAGGAAAACATTTGCTATTTTCCAGTAAATCCATGTCTGGCAATCCAGGGGACACAATCCACAGGGTTTGCAACTACATGGCCCTTTCCATAGTGCCGTGTAAGGAGAAGACTTTCAATACAAGAGAAACTGAGGACACTGCAGTTAAAATTCTAAAATTCTACACCATCCCCACCACACCTCCCATTATAAATGGCATATCCACAGTCAGAGCATTTATTTCCCTTAGCTCCACTTTGATATTATTCAACTCCAAAGAAATCGGAACTTTTAAAAAACAGGGAGGACAAATTGTGCTTTCTGAGCAAGGGAACTGGTACTCCTGCTTGAACAGATGTTAAGAATGTTTCTGAGTGTGCTAGACTCATTTACGAGTCTTTTTCACACATTTGAATCTTGGGGACATCAGCAGTTTGTTCAATATTTTCAGCCTCCATCCTAAATGCCACACTGGGAAATGAGAGGAGGGGGGAAGAAAAAGGAGAGAAAAATAAAAAAAAAAAAAAGAAAAAAAAAGGGGAAAAAGCCACACGCAGAGCTAATCTTCTCTCAGTGTGACAAACCATAAGCAAGAATCACAGCAAAACAGCCAAGCCAGACAGTTGGTGAGAAAGAATCAGGCTGGGAAAATAGTACCAGATTATTTTAACGTACAGCTGAGAGCAGTCACCTCCTGCACTGTGGTCCCTGGGTGAGTTTGCAAACATAAGGTGCTCCCTTCCCAGGGAGGGTGGCAGTGCCACTGGGGCAGCACAGGGGACAGTCTGTGGTGTCTGTAGACAGGACACAAAGGGCAGCACCTCTGAGCTCTTATTCTCCTCTCTCCCAGCACATTCCAGCCACCTTTAGCAGGGCACTGGGGTTTCCTGGACTGGAGATCAGTGGGAAGAGAAAGCATCCTTTTATACTGAACTAAGAGAGGGTCCAGGAGCGTTGGGGCTTGTCTGTGTTCAGTACAGAGTGATGTAAAAAAATTATGAATGACAGAGCACCAGTTTTCGGTCAAAAGAATGATCAGCCTTGGCAGAGGATGAAACTCAGCCACTTTAGTCTCTCCAAAGCCCACTGATGGGCACAACCCTTGGAATGGGCGAGCTAAGCAAAAAAGAGGTTTCCTCCTGTTAAAAATACTGAAAGGAAGGAAGAGAGACAATGGTTTTGCAGGACTTAGAACAGGAAATAAACTGCTCTTCTTCTGTCCTTTATTGCTGCAGATAGTTAGACTTGTAAAAGCTTTAATATTAGCAGTAATTATGGAATTCCTCATCAGACTACTACAGATCCCAAATGAGCAGCTGCCCTTTGTTATTTCAGCCGAGCACACCGAGCCATCAGCTCTATCAGAGCTCCTCATGCTGTGAAGGTTCTGGGCCTCAGCAGCAAGGACAGTTCTCTGAGAGCCAGAAATCCTCAGTACTAACCCCAGGCAGCTGTTGATGTGCCATTCCACTTGGAAAAAGTCACTTCCCTCTCATCTTTGTTTTGCTTTCCTTCTCTTTTTTGGTGTCTTGTTTCTACAATAAAGTTCTCTCTACCCATGTTCCTCTAGAAATGACTGATTAATTTTGCTTCTGCACTGAGCTAATAAAGGATGATTTTTGTCAAGCCTCCTTCTTTCCTCTCACATTCTCATACAAAGTTTTCTAGATTAGACTCGAACACTAATAAAGGTCCCCTGCCATTGCTAACTTCAGAAGGCTGAAGCTGGTGCACACAAGTAAAGGGACACTATCAGATAATTTACTCTCCCTCCCACATTGCCAAAATACAGCACCAATTTTATTTGTGTGTGATTTCCTGTTTTCACCAAATTTAAAACACACACCAAAAAAAATTTAACAAATATTTTTGTTTGGGTAGAAGGTTTCTTTTCCCTGGTGATTTTCCATCCTCCTTTGAGGGCCAGCCCTTGAGCAGCGTATTATCAGTGACAAGGCACAGTGGTTGTGGATAAGGGGGCCAATTTTGCTCTCAGGCAACCCTGGTGACTTCATTGTCTGGTCTATCTGATGAGAGGGTATAAGCTGGTAGAATGACTCATCAAGAAAAAAAAGGAATAGGAAAAAAAGCAAAGGCAGCCAAGTAAAGACACAAGGCTGCCTCCCAAGGATAATTTAAATAGCAAGAGAGCTTCAAATTGCAGCAAGGAGCCAGAAATCTCTGCAGAGGGCGGTTCAGCAGAGAGCTGTGATGCTGGGATCCACAGTGTGGAGCCCAGGGGTTACGTAGTTCTGGCTTTTGAAGGGGGTGTGCATCTTCTTTCTTTGGCTTTTCTTTTAGAAAGACACTCATTTTTTGTTCCCAAATTGCCAGTTTTTCCTCTTTCCTCTGAGCACCCAGGCCAAGAGAGGGGCGCTGCATTTAGAGCTCTTTCTGGGCACGTGAACTTGGGGCAACAGCAACTCTCCAGTCATTGCATTTGTTGCACACAAGCTTTTAAAATGCTGCTTCTGCCGGGAGAGGAGGGGGGGATTCTGCCCTTCTGCCATGCCCAGGTGAGACCCCACCTGCAGAGCTGCCTCAGGCCCTGGGGGTCCCAACAGAAGGACACAGAGCTGCTGGAGCGAGGCCAGAGGAGGCACCAGGATGGTCAGAGGATGGAGCAGCTCTGCTGGGAGGAGAGGCTGGGATTGGAGAAAAGAAGCTTTGGGGTGACCTAACTGTGGCCTTCCAGGACCTGAAGGAACTACAAGAAAGATGGAGAGACTATTTCCAAGTGCCTGGAGTGACAGGACAAGGGGAATGGCTGCAAACTGCCAGAGAACAGGGTTAGAATAGACAGTAGGAAGAAATTCTTCCCTGCGAGGGTGGGCAGGCCCTGGCACAGGGTACCCAGAGAAGCTGTGGCTGCCCCATCCCTGGAAGTGTCCAAGGCCAGGTTGGACGGGGCTTGGAGCAGCCTGGGATAGTGGAAGGCCTCCCTGCCCATGGCAGGGGGGGGACTTAATGTTCCTCCCCACCTAAACCATTCTATGATTCAATATAATGATTCTATTCTATTATTACTTCATTCTCAGAACCACAGAGGGCCCAAGTAAGGTCAGGATCCCTCCTGCAATGCATTGTGCAAGCCCCTGCTGAGAAAGAGTCCCAGTTCTTAAAGCATTTAAACAGATACATCGATCAAACAGAGAGGAATAAAATGGCTCACTGCCAAATTAGATGGGCAAGACATCTAAATTCCCAGTGCTCCAAGGGTCCTGCCCAGTGAGTGTGGTTCCAGCTCCTTCTGCAGAGGTGCGTGGCAACCTGGTGGGAAAAGTAGCCCAGAATAAACTATTCTGTCTGTCTCTGAAAATGTATTTCAATGTCTTTAGACAGAGCTGGCTGGGAGTTGTCCGTCTAGAATCAGCAAAAAAACTTAGGGAGAAAAGCTGCACTATTTTTCCCCTGTGACCGGGAAAAATTCTGCAAGTCTTACATTTTCTCAGCTCATCCCTCTGCGTCTATTTACTCAACTCATGAAGATTTGAAGGAACATGAGTAAAGGTCTGGAAAATTACACTGGAAAAGAAGCAGAGCAATTAAGTGTCAGGAGAGCAAACACCACAAGAAACAGCAAAGAAAGAAAACCACTTGTGTAATTAGACTGATTCAAATTAGTTTTTCAGTTTCTGAAAATGTTCCCAAGCTAAAGGTTTGCAATGTCACCTCAAGCCCACTTAAAACTTCTACAGTACCTTTTAAAAATGCCCAATATGAAGATTTTTAGTGGTATGAGAAGTCAGAACAGACAGCACTGCTCAGAGATTCACAACAGAACATACAGAGTCTCAAAGTACCCGGGGAGTCGTGCTCTAATGTACGAGATGCCCAAGAACATACTGCTGGTATCTGCAGTTATTTAGATAACATTCTGATTGTGGCTTGAAGTCAGTAATAACAAGCCATATGTTCACTTTTTCTGAAAAATTATTCTTTATTAATTCTATCAATAGCTACCCCATGAATTTTAAGGCAGAAAGCACGTAATTTGTGCCTATGGCATTTAAATTAATTCCAGTTTACTTTAAAGGTCAGATAACAGAATAAGGTCTCTTCAGAATGCTTCTTACTAAGAATCTATTGGATACATGTCCAAACTTTATTCCATTTATTATTTTATGTACCAGTAATAGACACACAAATCTGCTTTGATTTAACTTGAACAGAGACTTTCTTCAAGAAAATCCTCCTCATAAAGGAGAAAAAAAATAATACATGGAACCTTCAGCTCCTGCCATCCCAAACCCTTCCTTGTTGGGTTTCGATGGAATATCTCAATTAATGAAGCTGGAAGTCCAGCTGTCCAATACAGAAATCATCCTAAAGGATGAAAAGGATCTATCCAAGTATGTGAGAACCCAAGCACCTGGGTTGGGTTTGGCCACACTGACATCTTGGGGACATAAAAAAGTGATAGTCCATGTAGAAGATTTTTCTACATCTCCTTTCAATCAGTTTATGTCGAGAGAAGATCAGGTAAAGTGGTTTGACATATTTTATCTCCTCCTCAAACCAGAATTCTACTACAGATAACTGGATTAATTTGAAGCTCAGACCCTTCATTTAGGAAAAAACAAAAAAAAAACCAAACCAAAAAACAAACAAACAAAAAAAAAAAACCAAAAAAACCAAAATGAGAACAATCCAAATAAAAATGCAGGACTTGGTGATAATCTCTGTCTAATCACCAAGGACACTTACTGTTTGAAAAATTTTGCATTTCCAAAGTAATGATCCATGTAGGACAGAAAGCCAATGTTCTCAGTGCTGTACAAGACAATGCTTAACAAATAATAATAGTTATTACTAAGTCTTATGCACCACTGCACTTTCTAATACTGCCCTGAAGTGAAAAGGACAAGATGAGGTTATAAGAAGAGCTGTTCCCAGGCTATTTCCCTGTCTAATGGAATCCCCAAAATCCAGACATATCAGACAAAACAGTGTTTGTTTCTCACTAAATTAATTTCAAAATTGCTGCAGAGAAGTAAGTCCTCACAACAATCTGTCTCACATTGCACTGTGTGGGATTGTCACAGTGGAGATTCCCCAAAAATCCAAATCCTCAAGGACAAGGACAGTGAGGCAACATGGGGAATCACAGCCTTGGTCATCAGTTATCCCATGATTCCATTACAGCCTCACACTGTTTGGGCATACAGGGGGGGATTTTGTTAAGGTGACACCAAATTATTGTGACAACAAAACCATTGCAGGAGCCTGGGAGCAGGCAGGACACTCATGATGGAAAACAGGGATGAAGACACTGGAGCTGAAAATTTGCCAACTCAGCTTGCTTTGGCTGCTGGGAATGGTTGATTGCTCATCAGGAAAGGGAAAAAACTGAAGAAAAAAAAAAAGGACCTTCTGGATGAAGACAAGTTAGGAAGTAGCAGCTCCTTCCTTCCTCTCACATAGAAAAGAGCTGCTCTAAGGAACACAGCTACACGTCACATGAAGAAATTGGGACAAAGATTTTAATTAAGGGCCACTGTGCCAGGAAGAGGGATCTGCTCCTCCACTGTTGAAAGATTCCCTCTTTGCAAACATTAAACATACACTGCTGTAAATCCAGTTTGAACATCCACACAAGTCCAACCCTTACAAGGACTTCCTTCCCCACTCCTTTGCAGGACAAAAAGACTCACAAAAATGCCCTTTACTTGGGGGGCACCAACATCCTAAACATTAATGATGCAGGGCAGTAAAATATCCACAGCAAGGCAGCAGGAGTTTAACCCCTGTAAAACACATGGAAAAAGGATCAGGAAAAAGTCATTCTGAATCCCACTTTGCCAGTGGGAAAAAAAAAAATTCAATCAAATCACAGATTATGTGACCTGGACAGACTGGGCTTGAAATCAGTGACCTCCCCTTAGTCAGCCCTGAATATCTGAGCCACCTGATCGTCTTTCCACTCTTCCACTTTTCCCCCCCACAGTGCCCACCTAACAAAATCTGCCTCTCTCTAGCAAAGGGCAAAATCTATTCTGAAAATTAATTTGCAATTTTATCCCAGACATCCCTTAATAAAAAGGACAGGCTGCAAGCAGAGCATCATAGAGCACTACTATAAAAATTCTTATGGCAGCCAGGTACCAACACACAAGACTTCATTATTTACAGGACAGCAAAGAAATTTTACTCAGTGGGAAAACTAAAACCCTCCCTAAGTATCCAGGATGCATCAAACCAAACGCATCTGTTGTAACAGCACAGACATTTGGTTATTGAACTATTGGGTGCCTTTTAATAGAAAGCAGATTGTGGGATTATTGCAGAGTCTGCACCGACTCCACGTGAAACCACCAGATACATCCAAGGATTCAGTTGCTAACAGGGAACATCCCGGCTCGGAGCAGCACGCAGTGCTTGGTGGCTGCTCCTGGTGCTGAGACACAGACAGGCAGCAGAGGGGCAACAACTGGGTGCAAGGTGGGGGTGACAGTGATGGTCACAGACTGAGCAGGACGTGTCACCCGGGAGTGACAGCGGCGGGAGCCAGCGCTGGGATGGGAACCCAGAGAGCCACACACTTGGCAGCAGGGGCAGATCAGCTGCAAGGTCACAGAAACATCACTAAACACTGCCCAAGCTGTCAATTAAAGACCAAAGAAGCCCACTGTAATTATACAAAATAATTGTTATCTGCTGGTTGTTAATTAGATACATTTTATCTGAGCTGTTGTCACTGAATGAGAGGAAAAACTGGACAAAGATTTTTTTTTTAATTGTAATGATTTCATAGCTAGTTTTGTTCTTCCTTCAGATGAGTAACATCTTATTTTCCCTGGGTATGTTTTCTCCTTCCAAGAAGCTTTAAATTTTCAAAATAAAATTACCCTACAGTGTAACTAAGCCTAGGAAAGAAAAGCACGTGTATAGAAAGATCCAAAAATAAAAACTGAGCAGTATTTTCACTTCACAATGGAAATAAACAACTTTTCCCCATACAGCTTCAAAAATCACAGTGTTCCATTTTATTAATTTCAATTTAAAGGGAAATGTCAACCCTCTCCAAATGATAAATAAGGACTGAAATACCTGAGAGATCAGTGCAGAGGGAGATGTGGCCCGTCATCTAAGGCTGCAGGATTTCTCACGATGTGAGACAGGCTTTGGATAGGGCAAGGGAGGGAGAAAGGATGGTCTGGGAGTCCTGCACTCCTGAGACACAGATGTGAAACTACCCCAGAGGCACACAAGGATGGACTAAATGCTCCAAAACACACACATGGTAGATCTGCTCAAAGTCTGATTATTAAAGTATCAGGTCAAAATCAAAATAAAGGGGCAAAGAGAGGAAGAACATTGAATGGTCACACTTACTTCCCCATCACAACAAGCCTCTCTCCATGCTTGATTCCTTTCTATCCTCAGAATTCACTATTTATTTGCTCAGGAAACATTTGCTTTAATGTATCACTTTCTGGCGAGAAAAGACAAATGTCCAATATTTATCCAATCAATACAAATACCTGAACTTCCAGCCATTGGGGCAGGGACCTTTTGTTCTCTATTTGTCCATCAAACACAACAGGAACTTCCCAACTCTATCGCACTGCCCAGCAGCACTAAAAGGAGGGTCAGTAGGCCAGCAGAAACACCAACCTGCTGCATTGCAGGATTTAGTCATTATGGAAATAACCAACACTAATTGCGGAAGATAAAGAACTTGGTCTAATTTGTATTGGTTTTTGCACAGAAAGAAAATACCAGAATTTTTTGAGGAGAACAGCGGCACAAAGGTTTACCACACACAGCCTGAAATAGTGTGAGAAAGGAACTGACTTCAGTTTGAATAATAGTCATTAACTCCAAACACTGGAAAATGCATTCCTTGTACGAACAGAGCCCCTGGAGCCTTGCCCAGTCCTACACAGCGAGTAGCAGTTCACAGCTGGGGGACACACTATAGGGACACACAAAGCTAAGGTTTAAACCTCCTCAGGGTCTGCAGCAAACCTGGGCATTCTGGGGACATCTCAGGTTGTGTTCACTCCTGTGCTTGACAAGGATATTTCTCTGAGTTCTTTTATTATCTCTTTTACCATCTCAACTGGAATAGTTGCAGGCTTCAGCTTTATACTGAAAAGATTTAGGAATTAACTTCCAGAGTCATATATGCATGGAACAGTAAATGCACTCACAGACTATTTCAAGCAACAGGGAATGTTTTCATGGCAAAAAGTGTTGTGGACATACTCCAAAAAGTACTCCTCCAGTGCAGTGACAAAGTTCAGCGTGACTCTTGTGTGCAGGTAATTGATATTGTTAACACAAACAGAAAACTTGAGGTCACTACTGGCAAGCAGTATAAAAATCAGGTTTGTTTTCTGTGAACACTGAAAAGGAATTACAAGAAAGGAAAGCTGAACAAAGTTCAAGTTAAATATTTAATATATACATGTATATTTAATATTCATCTAACAATGCCTCATTCATAGCTTATGGAACCCAAATGGATCACAGGTTGAAGACATTTCCTCTTGTTTCACAAGTTAAACATTATAATACAATGTGCTTTTTTCCTTCCTTCCTACACTAAATGTCTGTGCTATTGGTTAGCAGTGGATACGGCTCGCACTCAGGTGAAATGCTGAGACCATTCATATGTACAGTTAAGGAACTCAGAAAAACTGGATAAGGACTTGCACTAGAGACTATAAATCCTTTGAACAGAGAAGAACCAGACCCAGAGCTTAAGTGAAGCTAATGGCATGATCCAAAGATTACTGAAAGCATTGTGGACCTTTCTCCTGCTGGATATTGGGAGGTTTTGCATCAGCAAGACAAGAAGCAGGCAAACATTCCGATTAAAAAAATAATCCAGAGAGAAGACAGCAGAGCAGGGAGCAGAAATAACAGCCAGCAGAGCCTGTTACTTTCCAGATTCTTTACAAGTTTGGTCTGAGACAGAAGAATTGTTCCTTCACACTTGGGCTTCTTGCCAAAGGAGCTTTTCAGAGATGTTTGAGATAAGAGGCTCGGGCTGATCACAGCCCACCTGCCCAGCCCCGGGATGTGTCTCTGCTAACCAGGCTGAACAGCCTCTCACACAACGTGTCACAGGAACAGAGGGAGCCAAAGCAACATCCCCTGATGCTTCTGCCTCTCCTCCTGACCCGGGAGCCCTGCTTCTGGAGCCAGTCTTCCAGAAGTGACAGGAGGGTGTTTTGTACAGAAAAATACTTGCCAAGCTAATCTGGAAGACATTCTGGATCTTTATATCACACAGTTGGAATAGTCCAGGCAAGTGAATTAAATTCTGTACACTGTGGGATAGGTATAAGGTGTTCTAACAGCAACAGTTTCATCCCTTTCTTTCTCCTATTTAAAACTCCTGATTGAATGCCATCTCTTTGACCCCCACAAGAACACATCAGTTGTTCTGCTGTCCAGAAAATATATCGATGTCCCAGATTTCTGGAAATTCTGTAGCACTGGCATTTTGGAACAAAAACACAAGAACACGCAAAGACACAACCACATGAGCTCTGGAGCTCCCTTGGGGACTCCAACACTCCCAAAGGGAAGGTACAGCTGTAACCACCAATTTTGAGGGGGAAATCAAGGGCAGACAGAAAACGCCACCTTAGTACTGGATATACCGTAACAATGAAAAATCACCTATTCAGTGTCGATGGAAACCTCTGCAACCCAAACAGTATCAACGTTGCTGGGTTTTCTGCTAATTCAGTTGCAGCAAATTTTTCACATGTATGTGACACACACACAGAATATCAAACCCTGCCAGGCATGCTGATGAGTGCAAACCTGATTTATTGTTTGCCTGAAGCTTGGAGCATCTCCACTGTCCTGCTGCTCCAGTTGGATTTCTCATAGGAAGGAACACGCAGTGTCTGTGGTTAGGGAGGAGAACCCCAGTGGGTTGGTGTCAGACACAGCCATGCTGTGCCAGCTCCAGAGCACCTCAAAATGAGCAGAGTGGAGACCTGGAGTGTTTCATACCCAGCATATGCTTTCCTATTGCTGAATGAAACTCACAGCTGCCTTAACTCTGACAGGGGCAAACCATGCAAGGCTTATTGTTGCCTCCTCAAAGCGGGATTGTGGCAGGTTGAGTTTTCCAGGGAACGTTTGGGTCCACCTGTGCAACACCGGTCATTTTTTCCCCGCTGGATGTTTAACCTAACACCTACCTCATGCTGCGCTAATTATGATTTCATTCACGCCACTGCCTTCCCATTCATCAGCACTGGTGGCCACTAAGGTGACCTTTAGCATGGCCATGCTGTAATTAGGTAATTGCTGCTATTTTTGAGTGCTACAGGGAGGCCCCTCCCGAAGCACTTTTCCTGCAGGACGGTGGCAGTGACCTGCAGGAGGACTGGCTGAGCAGAAGGTGATTAAACCTCTTCACAGTTTACAGACTGAGTTTACAGACTTAATTGAGGGGTTGTGCAGAACAGAAGTAGTCAGCACACAGTACAATAGATATTGTTTAGTCTATTGCACTGATTGATGCTCAAGTGGGATAAAAATCTACAGTTCATCTTCTCTATTAGAGCTCCCTAAATACTGCCAAGAACTACTTCTTGGAACAAAAGTGAACATTTGTTCCCATGTTTGCAATTCTTTTTATTCCTTTCACTAACAGTTCATCTGACTATTTTATTTAATTTTTTTGTTCTATTTTTAGGAATGTTGACAGAAAATTCAAATCATGTAAATATTTCTCCAACTCTTCTCCTCATTTCCCTCATTATATTTGCTTTGGGAATGATTTGTCTTATTGTCTTTATGACTCTTTCTCCATTTCTCCATAAAAGCTACAATTAAGCAGCACAGAGTAATAAAAAAGGCAAGAAGCCAAACCAAAAGAGCCCATATGGCTAAAATTGAGAACTAAAGGCCATAAACCAGGCAGATGTGAAGGGCTCCTGACCACACCAGTGATTTCAGTGCATTTGCATGAACCAAACAATCCAGCCGAGGAAAAACTAAGAAAACTCAGTCATGGGAAATCCAAAATCAGAAAAGGGATAAAGCTTTTGAATAAAGAATTTAATACACCCAGTTCATCCAGCTCTGCTCCCTCTTCCTCATCCAGACCCAAGGCCCATTCAGATTTTCTGAATATGAAAGTTATTTTCCCTTAGGCTGCAGAAGCCAAAGGACTATAGAACACTTTACATACTGTGTGTTTACTTTGTTCAGGGTTCCTCCTTTGCCTGCTAAAAACATTATAAAGGAACATTTTATCCACAATGTTTTGGCACACACAGCACATAAGTCAGTGCCATGGGCAGGCAGAAATGAAGAAATAAAATAGACAGAAAATTCCAACTATCAGATCACAGTCCAATGAATACAAATGTTCAACATATATAAAAATCTATAGATTCTGCAAGTTGCATCCTGCAAATACTTTTTCTTCTCTCCAAAGCATAAAATACCTGCTCAAAAATATAATGCAGGGTACATAATTTAAATAAAGAGCTTTATAAATACAAGTGTATATATATATATATTTCATTTGTAATGGAAAGCAGGAAATTACAACAAGCTTATTTGTGCTGCTACAAAACAGAGATTTAAATTAATTCATTTTCTAAATCCAGTCCCCAGGAAAATAACAGAATAACCTGGCAACAACTTTTGGGTGATCCATTGCCTTGGAGATGTGTTCAAGGTGCCAAACTGGTATTTGAGTCATCATCTCCAAAAAGCACATCTGAGCCCTCAGAGCTTTGGGCCTGATTTCAGGTCTCCCAGCAGGGAACAATCCCAAATTTAAGTCACCTGCTCCCCCGGCCTCTCAGCACCTGAATTCGGCACCTTTATTTGGGCAATTAACGTGTAGGTATGTTTGTTCCTCATTGCAACTGAGCATTTTTGAGACATAAAAGCAGATTAGAACGTAGTACAACCTCGTCACTTGAGTTTTGTCCCAAGTCAGTCAAAGTTTGTCCAAAATAAAGTAAATATGTTTTCTGAGTCAGAGCCAAACCTTCTTCCCATGGGAGAGGTGAAAAAAGGGGTTTCTCATCACTTGTTGGGGTGAGTGACAAGAATTATGTGACTGGATGGGGGAATTGGTTTCTGAACAAGACCCACTTTTTCTACTCCTCCTGAAGGAACAAAGACATGCAAGAGCATATTTCTTTGTGCTGCTGCCAAATAGTGGAAATTTATCATCATAATTAAAGAAACAAATTGCCAAAAACAAATATTATTTGCAGATGGATTTCTCCGTCTTCTGTTTACATTTCAAATGAGTGGAAAAATCAGATTATACATTTGAAAAAGCCCTAGGCCAGCTATTAGGAGAGAGAGTGGAGCTCTGAACTTTCTCCTGCAAAACACACCTGAAAGACTTTCTAATTTCTCAGTATGTTGACAGTATTTAAATTCCTGTCTTACTGAAATACAGGCCAAGCTGAAGCTCTGACTTCCAGAAAATAAACTCCTGTTTAATAATGTGATGGGTAAATGTATCCAGGAAATGTCACAAAATAAATCTGAAATAAATTAAACAAAACTGACTTCCTTTCTATGTCAGATGCCTCTAATTTTGGCAGTTTGAGGTAACAAAGGAAAGCAAGTACTTAGAAATGAAAATGTCTGTTTAGCAACAGAACTACAAAGAACAAGCAGCACACTTCCAAATCTGTGACAGAACCAACCACACATGACCTGGGTCCTCTGGCCACACT
Organism: Grallaria varia; assembly: GCA_013396735.1. Lineage (NCBI taxonomy): Eukaryota > Metazoa > Chordata > Aves > Passeriformes > Formicariidae > Grallaria > Grallaria varia. Next base: position 460,496 of record VWZG01000691.1, on the reverse strand, counting down.
GCACACAAACCTCTCCTGCTCCAACCAGAGGTACATTATTATTTCTATTTATTACAGCATGACCTGAGGGCTGCAGGTTGTGTTCCCCACCCTGTGCAATGCCAGGTATTCCTGCCACTCCTTGTCTTCCGGACAACAGTTCCCTACAAACCATCTGCTGAAAGGACAGAATGCCAGGATAGAAGATTTAGGGGCACCAACCCCAGATGTTGTGGAGTTGCAGAGCACAGACCAGGTTATCTCTGGACACTGTAAAGGTGCCACTCTGACCTTACTCACTGCTCTGGACTGGGGATTCATTTCTTTACAGCACCAGAAGCTGCTCTGACTACAAAGTCACATCCCTTCGGAGTAAGCCACACTTAGCAACGTATTTTGGGTGGGGATGGGCAAAAAAATAAAATCTGTCAAATGAAAAGATAAGTAGAAACTAAGAGAAAAATACTTATTCATTGAAACAAAACAGCATTAAAAAAGAGCTCTCATCCAAGCTTGGCCCCCCTAGAGATTCAAAGAATGTGCTGTTTGCGTTTAGTACACTGCAACTGCCTGTTTTCTAAAGAATAATATGATTTCGAGCCTGTCCCCCCACTCACTGCTTTCCTCTAATCCCTTTTTCTGAGTCTCCACTCGGAGTGGCTCCCTGGGAGCACAGAGGTGATGCTGAATGCTGATGAGACAGCAACCACTGCAGCCCTGGGCCAGCAGGACCCAATGCCATCCATCCAGAAGCAGCCAGGTGACAGGGACCTCCAGAGCCATTATTCCCACAGCTCTGATTTTAACCTGTGGGGCGGCCTCATCAGTACCTTAAACCCGGCCAGAAGTGGGACAAGGAGGACACAAACACCGCAACAGCAAATGAGAACAGTCTTTCCAGCAGATTACTCAGAGTGAGGAGCAGGGGGAAGGGATCTCTAAAGTAGCATCAACTTTCCCTTATAAATAAATCAATTATAGCAAGATGCTTTGCTCTCCCATAGCACCCAACAGCTGGTAGAGGACTTGGACACAAAAAAA
>VWZG01000691.1:361306-459465 GCA_013396735.1 Grallaria varia | reverse complement strand
AAAAAAAAAAAAAAAAAAAAAAAAAAAAAAAGCCAAACAAACCCAGAAAGTTTTCACAACAACCCTCGAGAAAGGAAATATCACCCTCTTCACATGGATGAAGAAACAAAGGGGGCAAAGAATCATGTCCTCAGGATCACACAGGACAAAACAAAGACTAAAGAAAAACAGCCCGAGTGTGCTTGTTCAGCACTGGAGGAGTTCTTGGAAGCATGAGATAGCTCCACATGTTATGATCACAGAGCATCACATGGGGTAAAGGAGGGGATGGGAAAGTCTCCGTGCTTCCCACAAAAAAACCCCACAGTAATAAGCCTGGGGAAGGAGTTTTCCCAAAAGACTTCTTCCCACATCACTTCTTTCAGAGGGTGGGACATCAAACCTCAAAATATGCAGCTTGACCTGACATACTTGTTTTTGCACAGCCAGACAAGGCAGCTGCCTGCTCAAGGCATCCTGTTACTGCCATGCAATTCCAGAAGTTTATTTGGAGGGTTTTCTTAGCCAGCTATCTCCATACCAATCTTCCAGTGTCTTGTTACAGGAGGAGAACTAGGGCAAGGGAGCTTTCCAGAGGGAGGAAAACCCCCTAAGGCCTGATTAGTGGAAGGCATTGCACGCCCCATGTGGTTTCTTCCCCTCTGGGAAGTGAGGAATGCAGCTGCCTTATGCACCAAAAGTAGAGTCCTGAGGGCCAGGTAATCTGTGCTGATCCTGTATTTGACCCTCTCCAAGGAAACAGATCACTGACCCTGCCCAGGGCAGACAGAACTACAGGATCTTTGTGGTCCCTTTCAATCCAAACCATTCCATGATTCTATAACCCTCAGCTTTCTCTTTGCCACCAAAATGAGCTGCTTCACTGCTGTGAAGCAATGTAAAAACAACAGTAGTAGAGAACATTGAGGATGAGAAAGCATCAGTCATCATTTTTCTGGACTTTCTGTATGTTCTGCAGTTGCTCAAGGTGGGTCACAAAATGCCTCTTTCACCAAGCAAACAAAATGAGGAAATTCCTCATTTCTTTCTTGAGTAATGATACCAATAACTGCTACTCCACTGTGTACTAAATAAGCACAACACTTCACAGCTCATGTGCCTTCCAAGTGTTTATTGAGGAGGACTGCAGCACCCTCATGAAAAAACTGGGAGGAAGGAGAGGCAGAGAGACCAAACAAATCCAACTTATCCCAATGCAACACTGCACTAATCTCACAAGGATGGAAAATTTCTAGAGAAACTTTTCTTCTCCTTGTTTTGGCTCCCAAAAAGAGGCAGAAACTGCGAGAGCGGGAGGTGTTTATCAGAATGCACAACTCCTAAAAGCCCAGCCAAGTGCGTAAGAGCAGCGAGGCAGCTTTAGCCTCCAGAGAAATAACCTTCAAATCACAATTTGACAAACAATATCAAAAACTATCAGAGAAGCAAGAGATCTCGCTGACTGCAGTGTTTCCATTCCCTTCTCAGCAGTGTGACCTCATCACAGTCGCACTCGCACAGAATCCTATTACTGCTGCCTCAGCTGCAGAGCTGCAAGACAAAGGAAGGTTACAGACATCCCTCCCCCCTGTGCCTTGCTAATCAATAGTTTTTATCTAATTTCTTTGCTTCAAGATACAGGAAAACAAGGTGCTGCATTTGAAATGGAAGGATGGGAATAACTGAGCTTTGTGGAAATCGATACAAAATAGAATAGCTGACAATGTCATCCTGCTGAAACACTATGAAGACAGATCTGAAGTTCCTCTAATTATCTGGATGTTTGTATTTTTAAACACTGACTTAATGTCTGCAAAAAAAAAAAAAAAAAAAAGCTTTATTTAATAGCCATTGTGGTTTCAGAACTTTTTGTGCTACTGGTTAGTCTGCTCGATTTCCTTAGCTTTCCAGGCTGGATGGAAGTTTCCTTTTTGGTGTCAATTTAGGACTCAGCATGGAGCAGCTCTGCTGTCTTGCTGCATTTAGGTGGGTAATTCACACATGGCAACACGGCGGGCTGGCAAGGATGGACACAGCCCAGGTGATGGACAGCAGTCACTGCAGAGGACACAGGTTTTCCCCAATTCATCTAAATACCAGGCAATTTTTAATAACCTCACATTACTCAATTTCCTCACATTAGCTAACAAGAAACATGAAAGCCCAGCATTACTTAAAACTAGAACCAAGAGGATTAAGAAATCCCCTAAAAGTCAAAGAAGGAGCACCCAGATACTTAACTCAGGAGAGGGCAAGAAGCCAGAGCTGAGATGTAAAACCACATTCATTGTGAAAAGGAAGTGCCAATATTAAGCCTCCCCAGCCTCTTCCTGAACACAGAAAAGCTTCTCTAAAGTAAAATACAGAAGAATTGAAATGAAGGCTTCTCAGCCCACTCCACTTGCCTTAGATGCCTCTCCAGAATCTTCCAGCCAGGCACCAACAGGAGCAGAAGCTACTCCTTTCCCCTCTCCAACTCTTATAGTGCTCCCCTGGGAAGGCATTAATTCCTGCTCACGACGGGCAGCTGTGTCCCTGTCCCCTGCCCCCAGGAGGGAATGAACGCTTTCCCAACAGCCCCTCAGCCACATCAGCGTGTGCTCCCACGTCCCCTCACTGCCTTCCAAGCGCAAAGAGGCAACAGAAGGGACACTGGTGTCGAACACGCCACCCAGACCCTGCTCGGCAAAAACCCTTCCAGCCAAAGGACTTCAAGGGCAAAAAGACCAGGACTTCCCAGGTGTCTCCAGTTTTCCCATTGAATGTCTGCATCAGTGTCTGCCAGGCTGAGGCGAGGCACCTATCCCACATCCAGGCAGTCCGGGATTCCAAACGGAGCCATCCTTCACTCGCTCCCCCTGAAATCCAGCAGGTTTCTCTCAGCGTGCCCTGCCAGACTGCAGTGGCAGCCACTGCTTTCTGCTAAAGAGGAGTCCCCTGGATCCAACTGCTCGGTGGTTGGCTTTGCCAGGATGTGGATCCAGTTTCCTTCTGTGCTTGGAGGGACCCAAACCCACCTCCCTGGACACCACCCCGTCCTTGAGGTGAGGATCATCATCACTGGGCAGCTGCAGAGGAGGAACCACTCCCAGATCCCCCTTGCCTGAACAGGATGGCACAAATCCTGCTTTATTACAGAGGGGAAAGGGAACTGGAGTCCTGACCTTTAAAACAGCACTCCAGATAGAATTCCCCATGGAAAGAGGATGGAGACCCCAGTGCTGGAGCAGGGCCGGGCTGATCCTGCCCTGAGCAGGGGCTGCTCCCAGCAGCTCCATCCCAGCCTGTGCCGTGAGCCATTCCCAGGCTCCCACCAAGGGGAGGGCACCTGGAGCTCAGCGCTTTGGCCTCCACACAGCACTTTGGGTCCTGCTCTGAGGTGGGCCCAGTGTTCCCTGGCAGCATTCCTTGTTGGAACAGCACCGTGCTGGGCTCCAGCTGAAGGGATTGGGAAACCAAGGGAATGCGAAATTCCTTCTGTCGCAAAAAGAAGCTCTTGCACAGGAACTGGAGCTGCTTCACAGCTGAAACTTCTCAGCTACAGCAACACATTTTTTGGTATCCCACAAGTTTTAATTTTTGTCTAATTTTGTGTAATTAATATGGTAGGCATAGAGCATGCATAACCTCCCAAAAATGCAGCACAAGCACCAGCTACTCCATAACTCCACTTCACTGCAGCTTGGGATCTTATTTTGGAACGCTCTGAGTTTGGGCTAGAAGGAGTTGTTTTAATTTAAGAATTCAGCTATAACAAACTCTAAAACTCATTCAGAATGATGGTTTAATGGATAAACCTTTTTTTTCTGTAATGAACTTCCATAAATCTGCCACTAGCCAGGTCTTCAAATAAAAATATAATTTTAATGCGAAGGGGAATTGCTTACTTATTAAACAGTAATCATTTCTCTCACTTCTTTGTGGGCCACAGAACTGTAAAGCTGAAAGCTGGACATTGTACAGTGCAAGAGTGAAGACAGAGATAGATAGATAGATAGATAGATAGATAGATAGATAGATAGATAGATAGATAGATAGATAGATAGATAGATAGATAGATAGATAGGATAATGACTAAAAAGGCCAAATCTGAGCCGCAGTAAAGGCAAAAACTCCTTTAAAATACCTGTTTCTACAATTTCTTGGCTGTCATTTCAATGCTAACCTGGCAGGAAGATCAGCTCCTTACCCAGGGAAAACTACGAATGCAAGCAATTCCTGTTTTCTAGACAAACAGTAAATTCAATTTAAATTTGGTAAAGTTTCAGATTGAAAAAAGGGAGACATTTTTCAAAACATCAAAACATTTCATGTTGACATTTTTTAGCTAAAATGTTTGTTTCAGAAATGCCAGAAAGTTTAATTTTGACATTTTCCCAATTGAAAATGTAGGGTTTTTTTCAAATTGGTATTTTTTCACATAAAATTTCAGGTAATGTTTAAAAAAATCAACCTTCTTTTAGACAAGCTAAATAGCTCAAAAACATCATGAAATATATCAGCTCAGGTCAAATGAAATGTTTCTCATTGATTCAAGGGAACTTCAGTGTTTCCCTGAAAAGATCACTTTTGTTTGAACTCACAACAGGTTTTTCTAGTTGATTATTCATAAAAGAAAGAGAAGTCTTGCCTAAACTTCTAAACATCATGCTGATGTTTCATAGCTTTCTTGGGTGTCCATAAATCTTATGGTCAGGTTCACAAATGGGTTCTTGCATCTTAATAAATCATTGTGAATCAGAATGATTTTACAGAGCCAGGTGCACCTTTTAGCCCATCACAAGCACGAGATAAAACATGTGACTTCAGCTTCTTCAGCTATTCTTTCGGCTAATGTATTTTGTATTTGTAATTTATTTTGTCCTTGCAATGGGCTAAAATTTTTGCTGAAGAACCAGCAGAGGGTTCAATTCCCACATATATTTGGCTTTTGGCTGGGGAACAGCCATGGGTTTTTATTTATGAAGCTTTATTAAAGCTTAGGAAAAGAGCCTAAATATTTATCCTGAAATAACATCAGCCAAATCAAATGAGGAGCTGGAGGTCTGGAGATGGATTCGATCAATTAGAAGATGAGCTGGGACAATGCACTGTTCCATGGCTGAAGGTGGAGATTCTGCAGCTCCAACGAGTTCGAGATCAGTGAAATATTTCACAGGCATCGTGTGTGATTTATTCTATATCGGGGTGTGTTATGAACTGCCCCAATTAACCCAAGAGCTGCTGGAGGGAACATGGAGACATTGCCCTCTGGGGAGAGCAGATCAAGCTGCAGATGTTTGGAAAAGGCTGATGGTATGTGCGGTGCAACCCTTCACCTGGCACCAGTCAATATTTTCTCCATTGATTTTGGTGATAAGGACACACCAAAAAGTGCTGCAAAGACATGAGGATGTGAAAGGATTTTGACAAACTAGTGAATTAGAATGAATAAACAAATTCAACGAGAGGTGGAAGGTTCTACAGGCAGACTGGTTACACTGAAGAGGGAACCAAACAATCCTCCAGGTAGTCCCAGAGAGGCCAAGCTGAGCAAGAGCCATCAACATCACATGGATTTTTGAAAGGTGGCATCACTTCTGGGACATGGGAGGAAATCTCTCAGATCTACCAATCCTCAGGAAGGTCTCAGCTCACCCTGAGGCCTCACCTGCACTCAGTGTGGCACTTTCAGAAGGCTATGGATGCTGGAAGAGAATGCAGAGGAGTTCCATAAGGGAACCACAGACCAGAGGCCGGAGGAAATGTGGATGGAATGTAGGGAGGATGAGATGGGAGGAGGATCCAGGAGCAGCCTACACAAAGGTAGATCCCAAGAAGATAAACCATTCCTCATGTCCGTGTTTAGCAGGATGAGAAGTAAATTGCAGCAAGGACTGTTTCACATGAATGCGGACTATTATTAATTAATTATCATTACTAATTTATTAGTACTATGCAGCATGTCTGCCAACATTCCATTAAACACTGCCAGGCTGTGGGCACTCATGGTTAGTTACCACTCCTAAAGTCCTCCCCAGAGACCAATTCTGGACATCAGCCAGCCCGTGTTGTCTTGCTTTAATTTACAAGTTGTCCCACTTGCCCGGCCCTATGAAGGAAAGTGTTCTACATGTTTAATGTAGGAGCAGCAGTTTTCTGTCCCTTTGGCTGCCTATTTACTGAAGGAGAAGAGGAGACATGACAGCTGGAACATTCTTCAGTAGGTTGATGGAGCTGTTTGGGTGCATCTTGGCCAAGGGACCAGTGCAGGGGGCTCAGGGTTTGGGCTCTGCTACAGCAGTAGAGCAGTGGGAGCACTTTTAAGCTGCAACTTGATTGATTAGAGCTAACAGATATTCATTTTAATTAATGGGGAATCTCAGTAGAGTTAAGCTGTATTTTTCCAAGGAATGCCAGTTAAATAAAAATTGGTTATAACTATTTGCCTTGGTGCCTCCTCTGGAAGATGTTTGGAGAAAGAGAGAATTAACAAATCTTTGGGCCTGAGCAGAAATAGAGTTTGGGGACACAGTGTCAGAAACCTACTTAAGTCTCAGTCTGATTTCATTGGTAGTTCTGAGCCTCAGGAAAAAGAGGAAGGAAAAAAGAAGCAAAATCCAGGAGTTGCATTAACACTGTTTCTATAATTAACTTGTGGCATACTCTGACTCAAGAAGTCAAGGGGTTAAGAGCCTATGCAGTGTAACAGAGAACTAGTTATAGGATAACACAATCATTAGTCAGGACCAACATCTGTAAGGAACATCTGTTCCCGACGCTGATTACTTGCACCTTTCTCCCACGCACCATCCTATCCAGAAACAAGATTCTCAAGGTGGGAAAATTTTTCATGTCCAGTCTTTTTTCTGTAAAGAGGAAGAATCCAACAGAAATGACACACTAATTTTTAATGACCGTTTCATTTTAAATAAAGCTTAAGAGTTTAAAAAGGATCATTACAAATCTTTACATGAAACCATCCCCTTTTCTGTTTGAGGTCAGCTTTTGTTTCAAATCTTTTAAATATTGGTTTAAAATGCACTTTTTTTCCGAGCTCAAAGTAGAACATCAAAACGACATTCACCAAAGAAATTAAAGCTTAAAAATTTCATGTCAGTGAAAATTTGGAAAAAAAAAACATTTTCAAAATACCACAGAATTTAATTTCATTCATTTCCCATTCAAGTATTGCCAGGAAACCAAAACCATCAGATTTCTACCATCTCTAAAAATACTGGAGCATTCTCTGTGGTTGTGATTCATTAAGGCAATACCCACAGAGCTGTGGGCAGGCCTCGTCTCACCTCGTCTGGGACATCGACAGTGTTGAAATCCCTGTCTGAGCGAGTCACCACAACTTCCTCTCATATCAGTGGCAAGAAACTCGTGTGATGCAACATTATTTTAGGGTGGGCATCTAAAATAGGTCAGAGCATTCTGCTTCTCTGCACTGGCAATCCAGGGCTCTAGATCAGACGGAGAACTCCTGCCTTGTTGATTAACCATTAACCATTCCCTTCTCTGTAGAAATTCCACAGTTTTAACATTGGGAATCAGACTCCAAAGGTATCACACAGCATCTGCCGAGACAGCCATGAGGAAGACAATGTCTGCAAGAGACACTGCAGAATGGGTTCTCTTCACCACCTACCAAGTGTGGCCTGGAGGATCTTCTCCAGGGCACTTCCAAGGCCATCTGCTTTCTCTTCTGTTGTGTCTGTGCTTCATTTGTTGCTCAAGGAGAAGATGTGTAGGTGCCTTTGATAGTGTGGCTTTCTGTAGCCCCAAAGACTTGGGCACAGAAATAAGACTTTCACTTAGACATTGAAAAGATAGACAATGTGTGAAAGATTATAATGATGCTCTCAAGGTTGTTGGATTAATTTCCTGTTGCTGCCACTGACAATGATTTATCCTGGTTGTTTGGATTCTGCTGGTAAACATGACACAGCGAGGTCGTGGTGCTGAGACAGAATTTTGCTAAGCCAAGCGTGAATCTCTCACTTTCAGTGCTCTGTGGACCATGTTTTTAGCAAAATTTGCAAGGAATATAATCCTTAGACAAATATGTGTAGGTCATTTACTGTTCCACCATAGTTCTCTGTTGCACCTCTTGAAACTCCTTAAACATCACAACTGGAAGAAACCAGCTGGTGCATATTCCTGTAGGAGATCACAGCTGGGGCAGGATCCACCTCCCAGGAAGACAAGCTCTTTGCCCTTTCTCCTGCCTGGCTCTTCAGTTCATGGCTCAGGCAAGGAACTGATTCATTGGGGACATCCAAGAGGACATGGGGTGGAAGGAAAGTGGTGGAAATCCTTGGCACAGGAAAAGGGAAATTCTGTGGCAAACCAGCCCACTTCTGTGATGGGAACTGGACCTGCAAGTCTTGGTCCAAGGTCACAAGAAATGGAGGAGCTGCTTCCTGAACTTTTACAGCCAGAATCCAGGAGGGATCATTCTCTCTTTGGTGAATTATAAATGATGTTTGGCCACCCCTTAGACCAGCGGTGAGACTAAAACCCACCATCAGCCAAACCTGCCAGCACTCACACCATGTGAATTTCCATTGAGGCTTGGTTGTCTGGGAATTTTTTAATGGAGAACATAATCAGCTCACTATATATTCTCCTTGTGTAACCATCTATCCATCATCTACAATACGCACTGCTATAAAAGCACAAACCAGAGCGTCATTGTTATTTTTTGAGGAAACATTTCTTTGTTCAAGTGCAAAGCTTTGTCTCCTTCAGTTGTACTGGGTTTTAGTTATTCTAAAATCTGACTTTATAAAAACCTTCTGCAAAAGCAGATAAAGTGAAGGCTCTCTCTGTGTAGGAGTGATTAGTATTCTGTAGTGTCGCAGTACATTTTCATACTGATTTTTTGTGTGTTTTTCCCCCATCAGAATAGTACACTAGTGGGCTCCTATGTATCTTAAAATAGATCGAAGATAACATTTTTTAAAATCTGCACTTGGGCCCCTTAATTATCCAACTTTTTTTTGCAGCTTTTGAAGGATGATTATTCATTTTAGCTAATAAAAATGTGAGTGACTACCTAAAATCAAACATAGCAGTGTCTGAAGGGAAGGCTGAAAATACTTGGTTCGTATGTACTTTCCTCATTACAGGTGCAGAAGTCCTTGGGAATTTAAACACTGTGTGGTTTAATTGTTTCTGTATATTAGAGGAAAATAGATATTTCCTAATTATATGAAATTACCATACTGAAAGAACATGGCCTGGCCCTGCTGTGCCCTTCTCCCTGCAGTCCGGGGGAGCTGGGCTTGCTCAGCTGCGTGGAAAACAGTCCTTTAATTGCCTTGCAGTCCATAAACCCCCCAGAAAATGAAAGAGGCTGGTGCAGATCTTCATATACATCACTGGAGTGTTAAGCATCAAGACCTGAGCAAATACTGAAACCAGAAACACCTCCAAGCACGTGCACAAAGGGATGCTTGAGTTGGCCTGGGCCAAATGTCAGGGAAACAAATTTAAAAGAAAAAAAATCCCTCAAAGACAAAAATAATTTTAATGACTTCACTACTACCTTTCAAATCTTACACCTCTAAAACAAAAAAAATCATATTTTTTCTCCTCCTTCCTTGTGTATTTTATTGTACGACTGAAAATATTTATATTTAAATTTTTGTTGCCCTTGAACAGTGGCTTCCTTTCTTGTTTTCCTTATGGGTATTTTATACATCAGCAGCTGCCTTTAACCCCAGGACCATTCCATTGACTTCAGCAATATCACTAACACGCTCAGTGACAGGCACGTGCTTAATTAGCCAGGAGAGAGGAGACCTCAAATAGTCCCCCGATCTGGGAAAGCTGGTTTAGGTTAACTACAAATGTGATTTGCCTTTTGGGAACCTTGGTCTCACTTCCATGATTGAGGGCAAACCATAATGGAGTAATGGACAGATAATGCACTTAACTCCTTTTTTAAAAACAGTATTTCATTGATTTAACTGAAAATCTCAAGTCTGTGGATTTGCTCTCTTTACTGCCAGCCAATAACTGTGCTAAGAGAAAAAAGACGGGGGACACAACACCAACATCTCACTGTGAAATTTTAACTCTTTCCAGTTGTTTTCCTTTATAAACCTCACATGTCTCAGAAGATGGGACGAAACAAAGGCAGAAGCATTTCTTTGGCAGAGCAATGGGAGAAACAGAGAGAGAAGAGAGGCAAAACAGGGACAGCCCAATTTGTGTCACAGCTCACTACATCAGAGCATGTCTGAGCCCTGGGTTTTCTCTCTGTTCATGCCAGTCCTCCTTTGATGATTACTTTATCTGAAAAAGATAAGACATTATGAATTTGATTATGGCATCGCTCCACGTGCTCTGACAGGGCCTCAAGCACAGTGGTAAATTGCTGTCTGAGCACTTCCATTATTATTACATGGCATGGCTGCAGTTAAGGATTGAGCTGGAATAAATATAGAAATTTAAAAAATGATAACAGTCACTCAGCCTTTAAAGAAATTACTCCTTTAAAGTTACAGTGTCTTCTCATTACTTTCACTGTCATTCAGTTAAACATTAATAATTGCTGGCCTGTGCATAACCTGCAAGCTCAAGGCACTCCCAGAGCCCAGCCAGCTCTACAATGTTGAAATGCCATTTTTGACCATCTTTGTAGGATTTAATCAGTGCTTAAACTGTACAGGACTGACAAGGAGAACTGTTGACAGCAGTTGCTTTGAGACTGATCATATAATTTTCAATCTGAATTTTATGACTGCAGTATTTTAAGCAGAACAGTACAGTAACTGTAATTTTAACAAGAGGAGCATTTTACTGCTTTTTTCCCCTATGCACAAGTCTGGAATTCTACACACTTAATAGTCTCTTAGTTTAAAGACCTCAGTCTTGGTACAAAGAAAATGAATGTACACTACACTTCAGAGCAGGTCATCTGAAAAGCAAGCAAATACATTACTGCATTGTCACTGCAAGTTCAGAAAATTTATTATTGTTGTTGTTGTTGTTTTTATTCCTTTAAAATACAGGATTTTAGTCACAGGGAAGTCTACAGAATTCTGAGATGGGACCACTGAATGTCCTTCTGACTCCTTAGGGGCACTAGAAGTGCAAACAGGGTGGAAGGTTTGTGGAAGACCTTCCAGGATGAATGGAATACATCCCAAGGGAAGAGGGAACACTCTTTGTCAACACGGTTAATTTTGGCTCATAAATTTGCAGTTGTTCACCTGAGTGGAGGATGGGTTTTAGCCACCAGAAGGGCTGAGTTTTATCAGCTCCATCTGGAGGAAGAGAAACTTTCATCAGAACAAGAGGGATGTAGCAGGAGCAGAAAGGGGTGAAGGGAGAGAAGAAAATTTAAGAAAGAGTAAAATTATTATGGCTTTTTAAATTAATCTCTAAGTAATGCAGTTACTGCCTGATCATCCTTCAGCCAACCATGATCACTGGCAGGAATCCAAGATGAGTATAATCCAATGGCTAAATCTTTCTTTAATTGCCAAATAATGTTCTTACTTTGCTTGATTAAGACCAAGTAGAAACCTCTGAAGGTGTCTCGTAGGGTGCTAGGACATGGTCCTATAGTGCTATACCTAGAAAAAATTTTATTAGATATTATATATACACATACATATTTATATTAAAAATATATATATACCCACATGAATATACACATACATATATCTCAAAAAAATTACTAGATATTAGAAAAAATGTTTTCACTGTTAGGGAGGTAAGGCATTGGCAGGGGCTGCCCAGGGAGGTGGTGGAGTCCCCATCCCTGGAGGTGTGGAAGAGGCACCTGAATCTGGCACTGGGTGATGTGGTTCAGGGGTTTGGGGGCTACAGTGGCAGTGCTGGGTTCACAGTTGGACTGGATGATCTTAAAGGTCTCTTACAACCCTGATGATTCCTTGATTCCATGATTCTGTATCTCAGATGGACTGGATCTCACAGCCCAGCTATTTGGGAAGCAACACCTGAAGCTCATGGAGCGAGTCCGAGGTGCTGCAGCAGCCTCAGTGCAGGTTCCAGTCGGGCCCAGCCTTCCTCCCAGAGGTCCTTCCAAAGCCCGCAGGTTTCCTGGGACTGCCTGTGTGTCTGAGGCTCACAGAGCTCTGCCCACAGGGCCGGGTCGGGCTCGTTTCCTCCTCAGCTGACACAGTGAGAGCGGAGCCAAAGCAAAGAGGGGCCCCTGCTTTGATGTGCCTCACCAGCATCCAAGAGAAGTGCATGGAGAGTCTTTTAATAATTAAGAGTTATGGATTTGAAAGCAGAGCTACTAGCACTGCCAAGCTCCACCAAAGTCTTTGAAAAGAACTCTGTCAAAATGCGTTTCTAAGAAGAAATTATGTTATAAATTATTTTTATGGAATGTTCTGATGTTAAATGAATATTTAGGTTGCAGTTCATGAAAACCTCCCTCTTCTGAAAAAATGTTTTCATTTTTCAGATTTCTCTTTGTCAGCATTTCTAACAGTAAAAATGACAAACTTTCATGGGTAGGTGCCAATGGAGACAGCTGTATTTTATTATTGAATACTTCTGGTGCTTAGTTTGGCACCAGTCCTGTTTATATTGCTAGTAAGATTTCATGCAAGCCTTTGCAAGGTCTTGTGTTTAAACTTAAATGTCTGATATGGTTTGTAATTGATTCCACCCCGTTCCCTCCCTCCTCCTTCTCAGCCCAGTTTGTAAAAGAGAATTTATCACTGTGTGGGGAACACAAACCTTCCAGCGCTGCAGATTCAAAGACAAAAATTCCATAGCAAGATCCTAGAAACCTCTGGTTCTATTATGATTCTCTTCAACTGCTAGGAGAATGTATTAATCCCTGCGGTTCCTGCCCTTGGATTCTTATTTTTGTGTGTGTGTTTTGATTAATTGACTTTGCTCAGGGTTATATCAAACCAACCCATTTCATTCCCATCTTGGAGCAAAACTGCACCTCCTTTACATTCCTGTTTGTCTGTGCCCTACTCTGGGTACCCGGGGTAGTTTCCCCAGTGCTTGGATGGGAGTCAGGGAGTATCAAAAAGCAGCTTCACAACAACATCCCTTAAACAGGAAGGTGGATTTGCTTTGGTGCCTTTCTGCAAAACACTGAATGGCTGAACTTCGCTTCTGTCGGGGCTCAAATTACACGAACGTGAAGTCACTGAGAGCAGAGGATTTGTTTTATAGGAGTGAACTTCGGAAGGCAGCAGAGAGCTTTTTCAAACCCATCCTCTGGAGCTCCACAATGATAAACAAGGCAGGTTCATCTGCCTTGGTCTGGTCTATACAGAGCCAAATATAACCCAAGAATAAAATACCCATTGGCCGATTTAGCACGTAATGAGCTACTCCTGATGGAAATCAGTGAACTGCAGTTGGCCTTGAGAATTATTTGTCATTGCCAAGACCTCTGCGATAGCCAGCCTGGTCACACCTCTTTTATCACTGCCATGTCTTGCAGCAGATCCTGCTGGGCCTGAGATGCTCTTTTTGGTGTTTGCCAGAACAGTCAGAATTACAACACCCGTGTCTCTGGCCGGGTCTCCAGGGTTACTGTAGTGCGAGAATGGAGTCTGTGCTCCATTTCACAGCATTCTCCTCCTGTCCCCACCAGATCATGCACGGAGTCTCACAACACTTAAAATTCAGCTTTGCTTTTACATTGCTCTATACCAGAACTGCTTCCACACCGTCAGAACTCATTCTCTACGTGCTGCTGATAAAAGTTACACAGAAAGATAAAATGGGTAATTCACAATCTACTCAGGTTCCCATGTCACTCTGTATTCCAGGGTGGGCCCCTGTTAAAACTGTAAACATACTCCCTTACCTCATTACTCTGAATTTTGTTACAGTGCACTGCATGTGCAGCTTATCTCACCATAACAAATTTCTCTACAGCCATAGCTGGAATTACAATGTGTTTCTGTAGAGGAAGAAAAACTATACAGGGCTTTAAAAGGCAATGTTTCTCTCCCACCCACCATAAAAAAAAAGAAAAAAAAAAAAAAGAAGTGTCTAGAAACTTCCTGTGGGCATAAAACCATGAAGATATTTGCACAGGGTATGATTGTCCTTCAAGGGAAATGAAAGAATACTCTGTAGATTTTGATATTGAAAGAAGGCTATAATTGCATGTTATGCAGATATCATTCATGACAGAATTACAACAAATATCATATGCCAGGAACTCAGACGAAGAGCTGTCGCGTTTTGTTAATCCCTCTCTCTTGGGGTGAACAAAAGATGGTGCATCAGTAAATTGGCACCAGAGTCTAATTAGTGCTCTCATTCAGCGTACTAAGCAGGAAGAGACAGCAGAAGAAGTAGATAATATTCAACAAGCAGTGGGGCAGGCAGATCTGGATTAATAGAAATTGCAGACCCAAAGATCTCTAGAGAGTGCAAAACACAAGCTAAAATTTTATCCAGCTTAATCACAGTAGAATGCAAACCAGAATTCTCATGACTTCTTTCACTGCGATGGGTATGAAGCCAAATGAACTCAGGTTTCCTCTTTGTTTCACCTTCTGCTATGCAGGAAGGGGGGGAAGCGGGGCTGAGGCAATAACTTATCCTGAAACATTTTTGGAGCTAAAGGTCAGGTAGAGTTCCAGGAGAAGTGAGTTCCAGAGGAATGTAACTCTGAGTAAGAATTCCCATGTCCAGCTCCCACTCCCATCCTGATGGGGATGATTAGCTGAAGTTTCCTGATGAATGTAGGTGTATGTAACGAGGCAGGGAGAGGGAAGTGATGGATTAGGTCATTTAGCCCAGTTTGGCAGCAACGTGTGGATAGTTCAGCCCTGCAGATTTGACTCAGAACTCTTGGGCAGCATGAGGCAAATGGCCCAAGACAATGAAGTTCTCTTCCAGCTGGAAGGTGCTTTTCTGCAATTCAGCATCTGTCAAAGGCGCTGGACAGGTTTCAAGATTCTCCCCTGGTACAAAAGCTTCACTACAGGCCTGCCTAGAAGCTGATAAGCTTCTTGATTTTAATATCTGAGGAAAAGAAAAACATGCCAATTCTTGACTAGGGGCAGATAAAACCACCATTTTACTGGGCTGGGATCGCATTTCAGAGTCCTGGGCTGGAGGTCCATCCAGCAGGACATTGACATGATGCACACTTTGACAAGAGGCAGGTTTATTGACTAAACACTAGTCAGGTAAATGGAACTTGCTAAGAATTGACTCTGACAAACAGAGCTTGCTCCAGTGCCAGGCAAGCCAGCGTTACAATCAATTTGATTTTATTATGATAATAATCTGCATTAGACTTAGCATCCCATTGAACACTCATTAGAGTAACACGGCTTCAGAACCACAAGAAAAAAACCCTCTCTTGGCCTTGCTTTGGGGTTTTAGCAGTTTGAAAATATTCCCAAATCATTCATTTTCATTCAATTATTTATCACTGATTTATACAATTGCCCACCAAAATGATTTCTTACAATTTTAATTTGGGCACATGTGACAGCACTTTTCACCTTTCACGCTCTTTTTCTTGCTGCCTCCTCTTGCTTCTGAGAGATTTACTGCTCCACTGACACGAGTTTTCAGAATCCACAGCACTCAGCATGGAAGCTGTAAGGGCTCTTAATTCATTTGGCAAAATCCATTAAGATTTTGTGAGTGTTGTAGAAGTTTAAGAGCCTTCCCGAGGGAGGCGTCCAGAGGAGCGATGGCTCAGAGGACAAGCCGGTGTTGTCACCAGCGGATCCTCCTCTTGGCTGTGCTCAGGGAAGGCTCTTCAAAGAACTTCCCAGGCTAGTTTGGTTCCTGACTTTGCCACACATTCTGTGTGTGACCTTGAGCAGCTTCTGAGGCTCAGTGGCACTGGGGGTGGGTGGCACAGCTCTGAATTCCAGCTGCCAGTGGCTCCTCAGTCACAGACATGTGTAGTGTATCTGTGCAGGTCACTGATCCACTTCCAAACCCAAAGCCAAATGCTGACCCAGCTCTGGGGCTGGATGTGAATCTGCTCTGGCAGCAAAGCTCTGATCTGAACGCAATCTCTAGGGTTAGTTCAGCAACAACTCTCCATCCTGGGTCTGGCTCTAAGAAACCACCAAAAATCATCCCAGCTGCAGGATTTTCCCAGTCCTGCTAACAAGGCACCTTTATTTAGACCATTGGACAGGTATAGGTGGTGGGTTCATCTTAAACCAATTGATTTTGGAAACCTTTAGAATTCCTATGCAGCATTTCTAAATCTTCTGCACACCCATCAGTGGAAATTCCTGCTGGTGTTTTGATTCGAATTGTACAAAAAAATTAAGGTTCCTGAGAAACACAAGACAGTATTTTCTCCTCAGCTCCCTTCTCAGTTTAATCTACCTGGATACTTGAAACACTTCAGTGTTCCTTGCATGCTGAAAGAGCTTTGCATTTTAAGTTGTTTGATGCTTAAATTAAGCCCAGCAAAATATTCCTTTGTTTATAAAACTGTATTAATTAAGAAAGTGCCTGATTTCCTTTCTATGAGTAAGTTCAAAACTACAGATTTGAAGAGAAAGTTTCATCAGATTTTGGTCCTAACTAGACAGTGAAAACAGGTGGCTGAAGTGGTAATGGAACCCTCACACTGCCAACATGACTGTCCAGAGCACAGATGCCAGTAGGAAGGAATCACCTGAGTTTTAATTACACTCAGTAGCCTTGGCTCACCAGGGCTTTGGGTGCTGAAACATTTTCAGGCCCTGGTGAGATATGTGGAATATTTAAAGTATGCAAAAACTTCTTCCATGACTTACAAGAGAAACAAGCATTTACTGCAGTTTATAAAAAGACTGGTGATGCCCCATCCATGTCCGAAAATTTTCCTGAATAAAGACTGTACTTTGAAGGATCTCTGAGTTCCCTGTCCATAAACACAAATTCCTGTCTGTGTAAAAGTAAGTGTTTCAAACTGATGCTCAGTACCAGTGAGGCAGCCTACAGTGTACAGAGAAATTTAAATACTCCAAAGCCTTGTGCAAGTGAGAGAGAAACTGCAGTCATCCCCTGTCTCCCACCTCCTATTTTCCTGAGGCAGGAGAAATAGTTTCATCCAGATTTAGATGATTTCGTTCTAAAGACATCAGTGTATTAAATGCTCATGAAAGAATCAGTGACCATCTCATGGAAAGTTCACCAGACAGGATCCTTAGTTAAATCTACGATGTGGTTTTTAGCTCCTAGACAGAGGAGCATGTCACATTTCATTTGGGCTAATCCTGCCATGAAAATGGCAATTCTGTGACAGCGATGGAGGCTGTTTGCCAGTGAGACACCCCGTGCCAGTCGCCCCCTGGACACCACAGACCAGTGTGCCCTGAGGTTTTGTGTCTAGGGAAGGCACTGCCAGCACTTAAAAGGAAAGCCCAAGAGTCACCAGAAAATTTGCGTTCTCACTGTTGCCAGTTCTTTGGACTCTGCAACACAAATATTCACCTCAGGTAAGAAAGGCATGAAAGAAAAATACTGTGGGTGCTTGGAGTTGGTGCCTCCTACCACCCAGCACACTAACTCTCAAAACCAGGATGCATTAGAGTCGCCCCTGCATGTTCCCTTTATGCAGTGGTGGTGGCCCAAGTGCCCTTTCCTCTTCCATGGTAATTCTGTTTGAAATTAGAGCCACCTGATGTTAATTTTCAGCCCTAGCAAATACTGAACAATTTCTGTGTTTTACAGAAGTTGCAGCATGAATATTCCTCTTGGGGCGAATCAATGTCAGCGTATGCCAAGAAAGAGATTATTTTACAGGAGACAGTTATTTTTTTTCTTTTTTTTTTTTTCCCTGCCTCATGGAGAGTCATTAATTCCATGAGTGATTCTAATATTAAGTGTACATGCATGTGGTAGGTGGGTGGCTAAGACAGTTATTGATTATTATATGGACATATCTGCCAGAGCTCATCCCAATGTAATTAGAAATCCATGGCAATGAATATTGGAGCTTAATAGCAGCCTTTGGAATAGCATAGCAGAGCAGATATCCACAGAGAAGGAATATCTCTGCTCACAGAAGGCAGAGTGTGGAACAGCCAGTGGCACAGCGATCTGGTGGAGTTTGGTTGCTTTTTATAACACACGTGTACTGCTTATTTACTGACACAGAAGTCCTGCAAAATTTTGTAGGAGCTTGTATTTCAAATCTTCTCCTTGAGGAATGGTCTAAAAATATAACGGGGCAAATCATATCTATGGCAGTTCCTCTCTGCTTTGGCTCAAGAGAAATGGAGATCTACTGCACTTAGAAGAAAGGGCTCAGTGCACTGCACATCTCTGCGCTGGAGATGATTTTCTGACATCACAGTTCTAGGCTACACCTGCTTAGAAAGTCCCTCTTTGGTTCCAGGTTTCCAAGCCTGCCCATCTCCTTCACTATTGGGAATTATTCATAAACTGCCTTGCTGCAATAGGGAATTAAAAGCCATCAAAAAGCTCAGGAAGGAATTGGTTTGCCATTCCAACACTACACCAGTTTATCTTCCCCCCTGCACTTTAAACTGGTACCAATTTCAAATCCTGAGGTGAAAACACACACAGAGAAGCGCTGCGTGAACGGTGGAGACCCTTGGACAGCAGCTTGGATTGCAGCAGCTCTTGAATCTCTCCATTGGAGGGCAAAAATGAGTCTAAGCTGTCTGTTCTTAAAGAACTGCGGAGTTCTTTACGAAACAGATCCTTTTACAGAAATTTCTCTTCTACAGAAAGTATTTTCTACCCAAATCCTCAGAGTTGCTAAATCCTTCTGAGAACCACTAATGAACTCCAATATCTGCTGCTTTTGGCAGATGTTCAGGGTTCTGAGCATCTCATAAGGATTTTACCTCGAATCTCATTAGGATGGAGCATCTAATTGAAGCAAACCCAAATTAATTTGCTGTGCTGCAGTCTGTGCAGCTGCCACCTCATGAGAAAGGGTCAAACCTCCCAAAGAGGAGCTGGGAATGCGGCACTGGGATATCCTCAGGACGCATCACACAGCCAAGCAGGGGCACAAAGAGCAAGATTTTAAAATGCTTAAATTATTAATAAATATCCAAGTACAGGCAGTGACCATGAACCCCATAGCTGACATTCCAATGAACTTGGGACTGGAATCTGAAGGACAGAACTGACTACAGTGAGATTTGCACTGGATAAAAGTCTGGCAACCATGATACTGAATTCCATAATAACCAGCAGTGGAGACCACTGGAAATCCAGGTGAACTTCTGTAGTCACAGTTTAAAATGGGGCACGTGCTCTGCTAAATCCACTTCTAAAAAGTTCAGCATTCATATTTTAAATAGTGAAATCTACTTCTCTCTGCAACTTGTAAAGTGGATACTATTACCCACCAAAAAACATCACGAAACATCCAGCTTTGGATGGAAAATGGCTTTTCCACATTGTTTTTTAGGAAAACCTGTCCTTTGGATTCCCATTTTTAAAAAAAATACTGGAATGCAACTGGCAAATCTTTTTATCTTCCACAATTGAATGAAAAAGGAAAAACTATATTTTTACAGTGAATCTATGTATCTATTATAGCTTCACTGAAGGAATGAAAGTTGTCCTGAAAAAGAAAAGGATGACTAGCTCCTGTGCTTGTAAAATGTTCTGAATTCCATGGAGACAAAGCCATATCCTGACAGGCTCCTTCCCACTCTGTGCCATGGAGAAGACCCTGAGTATGAGCAAGGACAGGAGTATCTATCAGAAAATTACAAATGGCTCCATGTGCAATTTTAATTAATGATCTGGTGACCTGACGATGTAGATTTTGGGAAACACCAGCTGGTAAAATTCTGTACAACAAACTGAGGCCAAGCAACTGGAAAATCACTGACAGCACAGTGTCTTTTAGTGGCAGTTCCACTACAGAAATCCACGCACTTAAAAATGAAGCACAAAAATAAGTGTTTGAATAAAAAGTATGATATGAACATCTTTGTTATGAGTATTTCTCTCATAGGAAATACTTTTTATTGCTCTGCTAAGTTTGGTGCATTAGTAACAGTGCAAGAAATCTCTTCAAAGCAGTTAAGAACAATAATGAGTTAGGGCTGACCAGTCTTTATAGAGAAGAGAAGTGAGCCCAAGAAGAGCAGTATTAGTGCTGTGTCAATACTAATATCAGAGTCACAGGATCATTTAGGTTGGAAAAGACCCTTAAAATGATCAAGTTCAACATTCTCCCAGCACAGCCAAGGCCACCACTGGCCCATATCCCCAAGTGCCACATCCTCACAGCTTCTACATCCCTCCGGGGATGGGGACTCCACTGCTGCCCTCTTACAATCTCCTAGTCTTTCATTTTTACACTCACATACTCTCATTCCTGAGTAGATCAATTTTAAATGTGAGTGCAGTGTATTAAACTTAAAAGTGGAGTTTAAATTATTAAAATGCCTTCTATTAGCTGCGAGCACATTTAAGCCAGCAAATTAAGCACGTGCTTTAGCACATTTCTATCGAGTTAAGCTGTTCAGCAAATGCCTTCCCTGCAGGCCTAGTGAAGGGAAAAGCATGTAAGAATATGCAAAATGTGGGGATAGGCTGAACTCCATAGTTTTAAAAGAGGTGCAACATTGATTTTGAGATTAATCTGGGACCCAGGATTCTGCTTGGTATAAACAAACAAGCACCTGCATGGCTTTGGTTTGGTGTTGCTCTTTTCAGAGTAAAAATACAGTTGGGAAAGAAAAAAATGTAATTAAAAATCCTTTCTAAGTATTTATGGAAAAGTAAATTCCAGGAATGATTAATGAGGTGCTACCAGAGGTAAACAGACTCCAAAGCAGGAGAGAAGCAAAACCCCACAAGACCCAGATGGTTCCATCCTCTGTCAGTGCATAACAAACACTGTGGTCTCCCAATCTATAATTCACCAGATTCAATATTAGGTCATTTAAGAACCCCTGTGTGACACAAATAGAAAAACAAGTTAGCAGCACAAACATAATAATTTTACAAGGAGCAAAGAGATCTGCCTGTTCAACCCCTCGGAAGCCCCTTGAATGCAGATTTTTTTATTTTGATTTTTTTTTTCTTTTCAGTCTACAACTGACACTGTTCCTGATGACTTGAAATGGGGTTGTCAGGAGGAATGAACGTCACTTATGAGAAGGTTTCACTGTCAATGGGCGTTAAACCAGCAGCAAGAGTGTCCTGAAAATATAAATTAAATTAGTAGCTCCTTTTGTGTCAGTGCAGGGCAATATATAAAGATAGACAAAAAAAGCATGAAGTTAAAATGTCATTTATAGCAGCACAAGGACTGCCCTAGTCCCAGCATCTGGGGCAAAATGCTGCCTGCTGTACAGTCTGCACAAGAAAGAACAGAAAAAGTCCCAAACCAAAAAACTTTGTAGAATTTGAATATATTTTTTGAATGCATATAGAGAGTTTCCTGCCCTCTGCTTTCATTTCCCTGCCTCAACTAGACTTTCTTCTTCTTAATTCCTAATAGTATTGTCTGCTGTGAGTAGATATTCCACTCACTCACAGGCAGCATAAGGTGCATGAATATTCCTTCTCTCTAACTTAACATTCTGTTGGTTCTCTTCGGAATGACTTTTTCCTGAGATCACGTCAGACAGTTACCCATTTGATTTTATGATGTTTATGAAGGTGGAGTCCCTGATTCCAGCTTAAATCTGAGCTTGCTTTTCCAGGGGAGCCCCACGCTCCCAAAAGCAGGCTGGCTTTAATTTATAATCTTTACCCCGTGTTATCAAATAAACGCCAGGATGCTGGAGGGCTGCTTTTCTAGGTCAAAAAACTGTAGAAGAGTCAGGGAGAGGCTGGAGGGGAAACGCCTTTTCAATCAAGAAAGTTCACTAATGATTTCTAAAACGTCTCAATGGCTTCAGCACAATCTACAGGCATCCCTTTCATGCCTCAGACAGGACAAATAATTCAGTCTAATATTTCAGAATTAGCAACTTGCTGAAGTAACCAGACTATAATCTTCCTAGTCATGGGTTAGAATTTTTGAGGTCTCATCAGTGCACCACAGCTTCTTTCTTTAAGTGCTTTGTGCAACTGCAGGCTTATCTTCAAAGAGCAGATGTATGAACTATCATTTTTGATTAAAGCCATCCAGTCAGAATAAAAAAAAAATCATCTGTTCACTGCAGTCAGAATCATCTATTTTAAATACATTTACATATTCCCTTAGCTGCCCAACTATTTTTTTTCTCTGCTTTCCCTTCTTTTTGCAGCTTGGAATCCTGCCACATTCATAGTTTGTACTAACTAGTCAGGGTCCTAATTAGCAGAAATGGGATGTCAGCAGGGTACCAGCCAGCACAGGAGGGGTTTGGCTTCTTTGGGAAGATGTGCAGCATGTGGCATGGATCAAAATCCTTGCATCCCATGCAGGGAACAGCATGAGGTGAATTGGAGAGCAAGGTAGACGAGAAAATTTGGGTATCTGGGAAATCTGGGAATTGACAAAAGGTACCAATGCACATGTTTAAGCCGTAGACAAAATGAAAGGGGTTTTGTCATCACTAAGGCAAATTAATTCAAAATTTAATTTCTGAGCATAATAATCTGCAGTTCTGCCTCTCAGAACAATACCCACACTGATAAGAAGGGAGCTGGTTTCGCAGCAAATTAACCAGCAGCAAATGGCCAGGACAGGGATGGACCTCACATCAGACCACCTTCAGACCATGCCCCTACTCAGTCCTGCCCCAGGACTCCACCACACGGAAAAGATGGGAAGACAGAGGGAAGACTGATATCCCCAAATTTGGATGACTGTGGAAGAGAACTGGGTGTCAATGTCATTCATTGCAAGGAATAGCCATGGAATTCACAACAAAATGTTTCTCACCATTTTCCAGAAGTTTTTTATGCCCTCATACCCCACTATGGGTTTCTTGTTGTTTAGCAAAATTCCAGTTTTTAAGACATTCGAGGAATTAGGACATGGGAATTCTGCAATATCAACCCCATGGCTCTTCAGTCAGGGGCAGGTGCATTTGTCACATCTTTTAATGCACATATACATATACACAAATACACACACATATATATATGTATATATATAAAACTTGCTTGTTTATAACCAGCCTTTCAGTTTCAAGTCTCTTCTGTCACCAGAGTTTGTTTTATTTCTGTTTTCTGCTGGTTTGTTGCTCCTCACATCCGCTTAGCACACCCTGCCCAGCTCCCGAAGGGAGCTCAGGAGGCCTCCTGCGGTTGATGTTTAAGGACAGAAGTGACACAACCAGTGCCTTTCTCCAGCCCCACCATTTCACCGAGGGCTTTCTGCAGCGTTTTTCCTTCAGCTGTGCCTTCAGGAGAGCATCTGGCCTTGCAGCACCAGCCCTGAGAGGGGTTATGTCAGTGGTTAATTGCCTTCACAGAACACGAGTAGATGTTGATTTTCACAGTGGTCATAGGCAGTAAAGAGCTGTTTTTGCAACGGTTTAAGTGGAAGATATTTGTCGAAATATCCAGGCTCAGTGGAAAACTGAGCAGTTTTCCCCACTGGTCAGACTGATGGCTTTGGTGCAATTTGCTCATACACACTGTCAAAGGGAAATATAATCCTTGGAATTACGAGTATGGTCCTTTGAAGTTACAAATGTGGTGCTGTCAATGACTTTCTAGAGGAATGTTGAGCTTTGCTCACTAATGAAACATGAGTTATGATAATGGGCGGTGATGATAATTCTCAATATGCTAACTATATATCCATTATTAAAATCTTATCTAAGCACTGGAAAGTGTCAGACTGCATGGTTGAGCCTTTAATCTGTGGTAAGGTCTGTTTTTACTGTAGGTACAAGAGGAAGAGAAGACAGGATTCTGCTGACAATAAACAGTAAAAATAGAGGGGGGTTTTTTTCTTGCTTTCTTTCCTTTTTGAAAAGTTTTAGTTTTGCTTTAAATTCTCTCACTTTCATTTTTCCTTTTTTTTCTCTCTAACTTCAGAGTTTATGAAGTGACAGAGGTTAGAGCAGCACTGAAAAAAAAAACCACCAGGAACTACAAAGTACCTTATACTCCCTCTTCCTTTGTTTTTAGGGACAAAAAACAGTAAGAGGACAGAAGCAAAACTCAAAATAGAAAAAATACCAAAACCTTGAGATTTCTGAACATGAATAAAGACTTCAGAAATTAAAGGGTTAGAGGAAACTTTGCCGTTTTGAACATATGACCCTTTTCCAGCGCTATTTGAAGAAGTGCCACAAGTGCTATTCCATCCTTGCAGGCAGGACCGTCCTTGGCTCCAGACTGCCAGAACTCCAGGAGGGAGGTGTCACATCCGAGCAGGGCTCACAGTGCAGAGTATGGGGAGTCACTCTTGGGGGTCAGAACTATGAAGGGAAGATATTGATGAACACTTGGAAGCCACAGGGTTTTAATTAAAAATTCCAAACGACATTAAAGCCAAGATTTATCTACCTGAAGCACAGAAAGGGTTTATTTGACCCAGTTGTGCTGGGCTGGCTTTGTCACTTCTCTCTGGTGTTGTGCTAGCAGGATATTGCTATGCCCAACCACAAAATTCCAGGTGCTGAGCCTGGTGATGAAACACTGCTCAGTACCTGTTGTATTTACATTGGGTACCAACCACCATGGGCTGCAAAAAAAGCAATACAGGTACCTTAAAAGAACAGATTCTGCACTCTATTACTTTCTTCCTAGTCAGTGTGGCACACAGTAATAAGGAGCAGGTTATAAAGATTTTCCTAATCAAACATGAATATTCTGATCTATTCAGGGCTCTTGGGCTGCAGTTTTTATCTGCCCAGTGGAATCAGCTCCCAGCACTGAACAACCCCAGCCACCCGCCCTGTTTCCCGAGCACTTTGGAGGAGGTTGGATACAATTGTGCCGTCACTGCTCTGCACTACAGCAAAGCTGAAATCTCCTGAGACTTTCTTCATGGAAAAGTTAGTCTGCGGCAAGGGAAACACGTCTTTGGTGGCGTGGGATAATCCCAGGAATGACTACAGAGCTACACAGAGTAAAACAGCCAAACTGAGAGGGTGCAAGTTGCACTCTCCTGAGCTGGGGATTAAAGAAGACCCCTGGAAAAGCCAGGACAGTGCTGGCAGTGCTGCCCAGTTTCTGGAGGGCCAGCTGTGGCCCCCATGGAGTGGAACTTCTCCGAGAAGGGAAACACTGGCCTCAGTGCAAAGGTGAGGCCTCAACCACAAGGTGGGCGAGAAGAATTTGCTATGGATTAGCAACTCCAGCATAAACTGTCTTTCTTGGAAGAATTCCTTGGTGATGACTGTGTCTTTCAGGAAAAAGAAATCCTTGGGCTCTGCTCTGGGAGGGCACAATGAGTCAAGAGCACAGGCACTTTATTCTGGAAGAGTAAGGTGTTTTACACCTCTGATGCAAACCAGAACAAGTTCAGTGAACATCTCAGAGGAAGTTTGGGTGTCTGCAGTGCTGATTTCACCCAAGGGCTCTGTCTCCTGCCCCAGGGTATAAGTAACTCTTACCAGCACCGCCGTACTTTATCCTGCAGCATTACAAGCACTGCTACGTGCACTGATACGACAGGGGCCATGGGACAAGGTAACCAAGGTAAAGGCTGGCTCTGGAAGTTGTTGTTCCCCTTAACCACTGCACAAAACTGCTTTACCAACAGGTTACACCCAGAATGATCTGTACATTTTACCTCTGTACCTTAAGGATCTGTCTAATTAGCCCAATACAATGTCAGCACGTTAACTACACTCCAGTAGACTGAGAGTATTTATTACCAAGAGAACTCCTACCAGAAACTTGGGAATTTTTACGATACATTTTTGTCCATACTTTTTGGAGCAATAATAATGTAATACCACACTCCCTCCCCAAATAGCTGCAGGGTCTCTTTTAATGAATAGGAACAAACAAACTATCCAGCTAAGCCCAGAAACATGACCCCTATCAAAAGCAGAATCAAACAATACCCTGAAACAATCTACATATACAAAGAACAAACTTTTCTTGTTCTTCCAAAGATTAACTCAGCAGGTATTTGGCATTCAAAAAATTCTGCGACAACAGAAATGATTCTGTGTTTGAAGAGGTTTTCTTTAGCATTATTGTTGCAATTATTTGGGCAAAGAAATAGAAAAGTTTTGGAAAAAAAGTTTGAAATATTAATCTAGGTAACATTCTGTACAGCCAGTACTCTGTCTTTTGTGCAGAACTTTTTTCAACTCTCCTGCCCATCCACTACCAGTTCCTGCTTAACATTTATTGCTCAGTCAGCAATGGTGGCAATTTCCATTTCTCCACAGAATAGTATCTGGTGACCTCTGCACTGTCCTGGGCATGAACGACACTTACCCTGAGCTCACAAAGGACAGGACACAGTCAAACACGAGTGCTGGGCCCAGGAGGAGACACTGGGATGGTTCTTTGCCCCACACTGAACACCATAATCTGTGATCCTTGTATCAGGCCCAGACAGGGGAATGACTCGGAAAACACCTCCACCATCTTTTCACTGGTCCATTTGTTTCATGGGAGTGAAGTTTGGAAAGCAAACAGAGCATTTGGAAACAAGGTGTTCAAGTGATGCCCCCCTGTCCCCCACCCTGCAGACTGTCAGGGTCCCAGAGTCAGGATCAGCACTGCTCCAGCCACCAGCCTGACCATGGCAAGCCAGAGCAGCTGGGGAAAGGCAACTCTCCGTGCTCTGTGTCAGGAAAATATGTCCAGCAGAAGCTTGTGAAAGCAAGAAATCTCTCTGGGCTGCACTCTCGCTCAGTAAAATTGAAATTATCTATTCAGACTGTCAGTGCCCTTTGGCAGGGATTGTCTGACATGAGTGTGTAGTGCAGGGTGCCCTGATCTCCTATAGGATATTGATGTATCACCACAAATCAGGAAATGCCACATGTGCATGACAGAATTTATAGATCCTAGTGCTGCTTGCTGTGTCTCTGACCTTTAGGTTTATGTGCAGTGAGCTCTGTGTACTGGCTACTGCTCTGGGAAAAACTCAGCTCTGCTTCTGGTCACCTGCAGCTTTTATGCTCATGTTTAGAAGCATCAAAACCAGTGGAAAGAGAGGCCAACCCCTCCCAGCTCTGTGTCAGGAGACCGGAAGAGCACAAAGAAATCAGCACTGAACCTTGAGGGTAACACAGGTTGGTCATGGAGGCTGTCAATTCTGGGGTCTCCTCAGTGATCCTGTAGCAAAGTGTAACATTCCTTTAGTCCTGTATTACGGGAGGAGATGGGTGGCAATGAAAATATTCAAGAACCTGGTCATCCCTTTCAAAGCTGGAGCTTCAAAGCAAATACCTGGAATTTTCTGACTTTCTATCAATGGAAAATGCAGCCTCCACGTCAGTAGTTTCCAACAGAATGATTTGATTTGGCTGTTTTTATTATTATTTTCACTAGGAAACCTGAAATGACGCTGCTCATCTCAGCTCAGATCCGAATGGTCCCAGCACTTCCTCTGA
This sequence comes from Grallaria varia, assembly GCA_013396735.1. Lineage (NCBI taxonomy): Eukaryota > Metazoa > Chordata > Aves > Passeriformes > Formicariidae > Grallaria > Grallaria varia. The sequence continues at coordinate 432,094 of VWZG01000691.1, read as the reverse complement.
GAGAGCCTCTCTCTGTACGTGGGCATGAGACAACTGCTCCCACTCCCTTCCCACTACGATCCATCAGAGCCTAGGGTTTTTAATTCTGCTGGGAAGCCCACACTGGTCCATGGGTGAAAAGAGAATGAGCAACAGGACAGATGTGTCTTCGGCTTGAGTTGGGGGGCTTATTCTGGAGAGGATTTATTGACTTGAAACAAGTCCAAACATGAGTCACGGTGCAGAAATGTCACACGGAGATTCTCACTCGCAATCCCGCAAAGTGCTGAGGGCCCTCGAGTGTTGCAAATGAAACTGGAGCGAGTTCATTCAGCGCAGCCCAGATGAGAAATCCCTTGGGGTTTGTCCAGCTGCCGAGGGCACAGACCCTGCAGCCGTGGGCAGGGGAGCATCGCCGCCTTCTGCCTGCCACGCTGCCTGTCCGGGGAGCCAGCCTGGGGCACAGGGGGCACGGGCCAACTCGAAATCATCCTTAGTCTGCAGGGATAATGGCAGAGTGGGAATAGGAGCTCATCACTTGAACTAAACGTTTGGAGTTTTTACCATCTGCTTGAAAAGAAAAGCACTCTGTGATAGGGTTTACAGCTGCCTTTGGGGTTTCCTCAGCATAGGAGCAACAGGTACACCTATACTACCCCTACACTCTACACAGCACTGCCAGAGCCCCAGGAACATCCTCTGTTTCCAGAGCCACAAGCCAGTGGTGGCCAAATGTTGAAGGGGTTTGGATAGCCCAGGGAAAGGGGAACACACGATTCCTCACGGACAAGACCAAGCAGCGCTCCAGTCACACAGTGAGTGCCCTGCTCTGAACTGCGGCCACCAGCCAGGGAAACAGAGGTGGTTTAAAATGATCTCATGCCAATTTTGAGCCCAGTTTTGCATTGCTGGGCTGTGCGTTGCTCAGCTCTGTGACTCTGACACGGTGACTGAGCTGCTGCAGGAGCGACAGAACTGCAGTGCAGCCGGAGCACTGCAACAATGCAGGGCCCTGCTGTTCCTGGGCACTCAGGGTGAGACAGTCACCAATTTTTGCTGGCTGATTGTCTTTCCATTCCCAGCCCCTCATTATTTCTCTGCCTTGGTTGAGGTTAGACTCCACTTGATTAGGCTGTTGGAAATAAACACACCTGAGGCAAGATCTTCCTTTGAAATCTGCAGGGGATGCATTTCCTGATTATTGCTGCAGTATTGCATAGATCCGTGTTACTTCACACACAGATGCAAAGACTGTTCTGGATGTTGAAAATATTCAGCATCTGCTTCAGTTCTGGAAGGATAAAGTCTTTTTTTTTCCTTAGTTACCAGGGCATGCTACTATTAAACATATGTCTTTTTCTCATTAGCATGGGGAGCTTTTGCATTGGTTCCAGTGCCCAATTGTCCAGTGCAATTAGAACTGCCAAAAACAATAACCCAGGAAATTTCATTTTCCACAATATTTAAGCTCTGGCTGACTTGGTGGAATCCCAGCAGTGAGCTCTGAGCAATGATATATGAAGTGAAAAATGTTCACCCTCCCTCCCCAGCCTCTCTGCACAGAATTCCTGCGCCCAATCCACACTGAGGTCATGGGCCGTGCTGTCTGAGCTCCAAAGGAGGTGCTCTCTGCCTGTTTGCCAGGGGGTTTGGTACCACTGTGGCCTGACAGAAAGCAAATTACCACCTCAGGAGTAGTTCTCCCTATTGCCAGAATTACTTTCAGATCAGAACTTCCCATGGGATAATACAAAAAGACTGGCTCAAGGCCCAGGGTTCAGGATAAATTGCCTTAAATTTGTGTTTGCTTAGTTCATGTTATAAGGAAATAGTTATGTACCTAGTCACAGCGCATTATGTAGAGCAGCCCTGAAAACAGCCTCAAATGCCATATTCCAGGGGAAGGAGATGGACTACAACAAAGTTTGTCTGGCAGATGGAGGTCTGTGAGTGATGTGCAAGTGTGGATGGAGGAGGGAACAAGGCAGTTTGCTGTAGTGGGATCGGTACAGTGCGATCCTTCCGAGAGCTGCTCATGTGGAAAGAATGAGCAGCTATAGCAAGGCAGGCAGGTAGAGCTCATAATAAACCATAACAGGCTCTCATCAATGGCTTTTACAGCTTTTCACTGCTCAGATGCCATCCCTGCATCCAGAGGTTAGGATATAATGGGATGTGCAGATGCATAGATATTTTCCCTTCTTTTGACTGACTGATTTGAAGAATAGGAACCACAGGCTCTGTGCCATAAATGGGAAAGGCAATTCTTCAAGCTTTCATGAGAACTTGCTTAAATTATTAGTTTCAGCAGTAAAATGTTGGCTATATTTGTGTTTACAGAAGAAAAACTTGGGTAAAAACTTTCCAACAACTGCAGAGAGTCTGAAAAGTTTTTTTGTCCCCCCCTCCTCCTCTGGCATGGCTCTATTTGCTAAATATGCTGTGGGTTTATTTTTTACTCTTAAAATCACACAAGGAGGTCACAAATTAAACTGCTCTTCCCATATGGAATTAAGCAGCAGCAGATTAGTAGTTAAAGCAAAGAATCTCATGGGGGTCTTCCCTAGATCTTAATGGATTATTATTTTAATATTTGAAGTTTACTCGGTATCCAGTTTAGCTGAAAAGTAGTCACAGATCTCACAGTGTTTTCAAATTTGCCTGTGCTTTTTTTTTTCCCTTCTTTTAGGACATCACATTCCTGTTTATTCAAAGGTCACTGTGCTGAAAGCAATATCTGCAGATAACAAGAAATACTGAACACAGTCACAGAAGGTAGAAAAATATGAGTTCCATAGCCCTTCACCTCTATTCCTTTTTGGTCTGTCTATTGGTTTTGCAGATGAAAACAAAGGAAATTCTATTGTCTTGAGTTTGCCTGTGCAAAATAAATCAAATTTAATTCTTGGTTCCCTCCCCCTCTCAAAAGAACACACTAAATTCTGCAAGAAGGCTTTGGGTTTTTTTAACCCTTCCATGGCTCGTGCATATTCAGCAAGCTCAGGCTCCACCTTCCAGTCACATAAAAACGTCCGATATTGACACATTGCAAGTGGGAGCCAGTTAACACTGTGGGTAGGAAGAAGTATCCACCAAAGGTACACTGAAGTAAAGAAGTCAATTTATACCCTCTCAAATTCATTAGAACATAATCAAAATGAGTCACAGAAAACCACTGATCTATTAAAAAACTCCTCCAAGGTACATTCTACGGCAAACATGGAACACTTGGAACATGGGAGTCTCCAGAGTCCCAGCTTCTGCTGCTCATGGCTGTTCCAGTGGAAATTCATCTCAAAAGGACACCACCATATGAGGCCACAGGAATTGTGGAGTCACTTCTCTTTCAGAGAAATACTACCGATAGCCTGGCATGACCTGAGGGCAGCCAACAGCTGGCACACTGCTGGGGAAAGAGGTACCACTGAATTCAGGTGGGTCAACAGGACTGGCAACACCCAACTACCTCATTCGGGACTTTTCTCTTTGACTCCTGGAAGGAGTTTTGGGAATAGGGCAGATGAGGTGGCCATACCAACCAAGAATGGCCTCGCTGGGAAGGATCTGCCATCGCCCTTGGGCTGTGCAGATATAGGAAGAGGTACATACATGTTGTACACATATATGTGTATCTGCAACATCTCCTCTGGGGTTGTTCCCTGTAAATGTTACGCAATACTCTTGGAACAGAATCACACTGGGAATAAACATCTCCTGTAAAGAAAACTGCCTGTCCCTTCAGAGAGAATAGTGTAGATTTACAGACTGAGCACACTGGGAAACTTTTTCCATTCATTACACCAAGGAAAGCGTTTCAAGAGAAGTAAAATTTCGGCAAGCCCTGAGCTTGGAAGGCAGAGCACAGGAAGCTGACATGTGGAGCCAATTCTGCAGGAGGAAACTAGACATTAATATCTTAGGACTGGAATCTGGGGCCCACAGCTGATAATGGAGAACTCAATACTCTTGGTAACCTGCAGATTTCCAAGGAAGCCAAAATCTCACGTACGGAATTTAAGCATAACAAGAGCTGTTCTACTGACAAGAAACACGTGCAGATTGACCATAACCAGCACAGGGCTCTTGAGGCAGCTTTTTCCTTTGGGTGCATCTTCCCCACAATCTCTTCCGATGCCTTTAGGTGCATCATGACTCCCTTTGAGACACTTGCCTTCCAAGCAGGTCTGCACAGAGGTTCTCCCTGCAGAGGGAGTGCCACTCTTCTTCTCTGGCCAAGGACTGATCTTAACCACTTCTGTTTCAAATCAGCTCCCAAACAAACCACTAGTGCAACCTGCATTTTTTCCACTTGTCAGATGAGAGAAACATTGATTTTCGAGAAAAGAGTCTGCTTTCCTTAAACATTTTTGTTATTTCATCACAAAGCAAACAAACAAGGTCCAAAAAACAGTGAATTATTTTGCATTCTCTGGCACTTTTTCAGCTAAAATAATTCAAAAACTTAAGCAGTTTTTGACCTTGCAGGAAAAATCTCATTTTTTCATGTAAAGGAAACCCTTTTCCCAGGTGTTGCTAAACTCATCAGTTAAGCAGCAAATAATTCAGCTGTGAAAGGATAACCAGGGAAAATGTGGGTCTGTTGCTGACTGGGGAAGGGGCCCTGGTGAGGAAGGACATGGAACATACCAAGCCATTCACTGCCTTTCAAATCCTGGGATCTCCCATGTTTAGCTTGAGACTCACAAGGAGCTTCCTGCAGTTCTGCAACCCTGCCAAACCCCTGCCTCTTTCTTCCAGTTGCTCCCTCCTTCTTCCTTCCTTTTCCCACCCACATATTATTTACTCAGAATGTGACCTAATTACAGTTTGTGCTTATCTGAATGACCTGCACTCCATGTTTCAGTTAAGGGGGTATCTGATTAAGGATAGACAAAGGATCCTGCTGGAGAGGGAAAGAGGGATTGTCGGCCTTAGAGTAATGAGCAGAATGGCTGCGGGAGGGTTACAGGAGAGGCAGTACCTCCTTGAGACTCAGATCCGAGGCTGTCACTGCAGGTCTGCATCTTGGCTTATTGTTTCAGCCAGAGCCAGTCTCTCCTCTGTTTCACTCAGCTGGGTTTTTCCCTGGCCTAATCTAGCCCACACTGAAGCAAGTGGAGATTTTGCTGGAAGCAATGCCATGCCCTTTGCTGCTCACCATAATGACACTGTTTGTTGTGCTTCTGGCCAAGATGCTGAAGAGACACCAGAGAAATTTATGGTTTTTTTCTCCCTGTTGTCTCATAGAACAAGTTTTACTTTTCTCTTTTTTTAAGACAATGTGAAAGAAAGAAGCAGAGCACAACACCGGAAAGTGGAGGAAGAAACAAAGCCCTGCCTTTGAAAGAGATCTCTGTGAGTCTCTGGCACATAGGAGCAAAAGGGAGGAAACAGGAGGTTAGGAAGGACAGAGCATCTGCTCACATTGTGCTTGCTCGCTCCTTCCAAACATAAAAGCTCTAGAAGGCCAGAGCTCCAGTTGTGACTGTGAATATCTTGGCTTGTGTCATGCTCTTCCTCCTGCACCCACCTGACCTCAGCTGGATTTTTGCCACTAACTTCCTCAGCAGTAGCATCACGCAGCAGAATCTGCACTGGTTTAGCCTTAATATTTAAGGATTAATAAAAACGATCTCTAGAACCTATTGGAGCACATGAATCGAGTCAAACGTGAATGCAATTTGCTGGCCGACGTTTTCCAGCAGCTGGTCCCCAGCAGGCAGCTAAAGGTTGGTCCCTTCACTCAGTAGTCAAAGGTGCTGCTGTGGTGGGAAGTCCATCACCAAACCCTACAGCAGCCTTGTCACCAGCCCTCTGGAATTCCTGCCACGTAGGGAAACACTTGCACTTGCACAAAGAGTTGTTTGTCACATGGGTCACTCAGACACAGATGTGACCAGCCAAGGAAGCCCATCTGTGCTGCCTTCACCATGGGGACCACTCCCCTCGTCCAGACCCCAGCACATGGGACAGTGTTATCCTTGCGTTTGAAATACTACTCAGTGAAAGGATCCCAATGGTTTTTACCTCATGAAAACTTACGGAAACATGAACTGCCCAGAGGAATTTCAGTTTGGAGTCCTCTGGTACACCAGAAAGCTGAGTGCACAGAGCTGGGAAAAGCTAAAGAGCCACTGGAGACGATAAAACTGAAACTCATCCCAACAGGAAAAAGGGCAAGGGAGGCCAATGGGAATAAGCGAGGATGTGAAGATTAGCACCAGCAAAATGTACAAGTCTTTCAACACAATCTGGGAAGGAGGCAGAGTGGGGGGAGCTTGTCTTAAAAAAACCCAACCCAAGGCTGGAGCAAGTTAAAAGAACAGTTAAAAGAGGAAAACAAAGAGAGAACAGCTAAATAACAGCCCTGCCTTGTGCAAAAGCTCTGTCTCTGCAAGCTGAAGGCAAAAGAAACGTTTGTGTGCAAAATAAAAGGGAGTGGGGGAGGAAAATTAGGAAAAACTGTGAAACATTTCCCTCAGAAATATGGGAGACCACTGTCAGCCTAAGAGGGAGTGACACCACAGTGTCACCTTGTTCCTGCCTTTACCACAGAGGGTGACGGACAGTTCTCACATATTTCCCCTTGGAATGGCAGCAGCACTATGATGAGAGGCATAGAAACCCTCACTGGGAGGAAAGCCTGGGTGAGCCATTCCCCCACCACGGCTCTGGGAGTTCCAGTGGGGAAGAGCAGGAGAGCCTGACCGGACCATCAGAGCTGTTCCTGGAGAGATGGGAAACATCTGCATGTAGAGACAGTAGTTTACAGGGATATCTGCCCGGATGCAATTTGAGACATATTAAACACTGTTTGTCAGGTTCAGTGTGACAGTCTAATCTATTATGTGAGTCAGGATGGCTTTATTGGTGAAAGATGACTTGGCTGTAGAAATCTTGGGAGTTTCCATTTCCACAGCTGCCATGACAGAATGGGAGAAATGCAGCAGACAGGAAATAATAAGGGCTCAATTCTGCCTTCACGGATATTTATACAGTTAAGCTGAAATCCACAGACTTTGTCTCCCGTAAATTGTTTGGGGTTTTTCCCCCAGTAACCCTTGCATAGACTGACAAGGAGTTACCTCTCTCCTACCAAAGGAAATGTAAGGAGAATTTTGTACACTGTATGAACACATAAACAAGAGAAGAATTTGGCTGGTGGCCTTTTTGAAGGTGTTTTGTATTACATTTTATTGGAAAGAGTCATGAGTTGAAGAGAATAATTACACTTTAGGGAATTGAGCATGTCAACACACAAGTGTTGTCTAAGAAACTGAAATTATCTGCACCACAAAGTCTTTATGGCCAGAACAGGGATGTCCCAGCCATGCTCAGTCACAGCATCTATGTTGGGGCTTTCCAGGCTCTTGAAGTCTGTGGGGAGGTTCCCACTGATGCCACTGTGTTTTGGATCACTTCCAACAGAAGGTTTTTACCTTTCCAGATAGGTAAAATCAGGAAAAGTTTTGCACTCCATGAATTCTCACACCACAAACTCTGAGATGACCTCACCTGTTACCAAAGGCTATGGAAGGGGTTGCAGAGGCAGACCTTCTGAAGGAGTTAAATAAGAACACAAATGAAGATATTTGTCTCTGCTGACAGCACTAACCCTGCAGATACACAGGCAGAGAGGAAGCACAGCAGCAGAGAGATTCTGGTCTTTCAGAAGAATGAGATACAAAATCGAAAGTGCTGCTTTCCCGGGGCAATCTAAACCATAAAGCGTTCATTAAATTAATCAGCTGTTCAACATGATGGCCAAGAAAGGAAGATTCAGAGGGCTAGAGTATGAAATTGTCTGTCCAGTCTATGGCAGTTATAAAAGCATGAAATAAGAAGGATGTGATAAGAACGAGATGGAAGAGGAATCAAGGGAATTGTATTGTTGCCATACACAAGGTTCTGAATCATTCTCCTGGAGAAGATTCTTGCAGAGTGAGATGATCCAGGGAGATGTTCCCTGTGGTTTGTCATGTGCCATGTACAGAGCACAGGAGATGGTGGCTAAGCTCCTAGAAATGCCAGCACATGGAATGCCTTGTCATGAGCTGAACCATTGTCCTTCTCTGCACCTTGGCTGGCAGTGGAGAGCAAACAGAAAAAAAAATACAGTGAACAGAATGACTTTCCTCAGCCAAGGGAAGGAAGCAGAAGGTGCTGGATTAAACAAACATCTGCCCTGGCAAAGAGCAAACAATGTGTTTGTCTAGTAAACTGAGCAAACAGGGCTTGGAAGTCAGAGGGAGGGGAGGATGAGACAGAAGAAGCCAAGATGACCACTTTGCCAAACGACTTTTTTCATGCTCCAGCAGTCATTGTTGTAATTATGTGGATCGCTGGGGAACTGAGCAGTCTCTATCTTCACTGCTTTAGAACATTGCCAATAAGATATAAAAATTGCTAACACAGTAAAAACATTCATATGCAATGGAGTTTGGTTTTTCGTTTGGTTGGTTGGTTTTTTTAACCAGCAAAATGTCTATTATGCAAAAGAAAAAAAATCCACTGTATATTTTTTCACCTCACAAATTTCATGCGCATCAGAAGGGTCAAGATAACAATGGCAGGAACTGATGCTGGGTGTCCATTCAAAGGCGAGGCAGAGGCATTAGCAGGGCACGTTGTGCTGCTAACACGACTCAGCCCTGCCAGGAACGGCAGCTCCGAGATCTGCAGGTCAGTGACTCCTCCTGGACCTGCAGAGGCTCCAGGCAAGGTCCCAGTAAGGGTGATAACAAATGACACGAGGCTGTGAGCAGCACTGAGAACATCTCACCACAGCCCACACGGGCTGGTACAGTTTCTAGACTTACTGTGAGAAGCCTCGAGATCAGGAACTCCTGAACACACATTTTATGCTCATGGGGGACACCCAGTTGATGAAATTATACAGAAACACACATCAAACCTGAAAGGTCTGCCCAGAGCTGTGTTAATTGTGTTCCGTACCATGTCTGTGGCATCACAGGCAGATCTGCACCTTTGTAAGACGAGGATGGATACAGAGTGAACACATCATTGAGGATAAACCTTCAGACCTCCACACTGCAAGCCCTCAGCCAGGGATGTGTTTCAGCAGGCCAGGCTCTTGCTGCTCACAGAAACCAAATTCCCCCAGCCCTTCCTTTTCTTTTTCAAACCCATTTCTCTGTTGGGTCACAGCTTCTTCTCTTCTGCCTTCAAATTCCGTGAGAAATTGTGCCTTGTTTTGTACTGAGGAGCTCTAAACAAGGCTGTTGAGCTCCCTTTGCAGCCCTGAGCTCTCCAGAGACGAGGGCAAGCACTGAACATATGGCTCCCATGTGCCATGTTCCTGATCCCTGTACAACTCTATATAAGGTGCAGCTTGAGACAGAACATTCATTCATGGGTGGCAAGAAGCAACCACTGATCCCACAGACACTGAAGGAAAGAAACTAAACTTGGAATTTCCTGCTTTTATTAAATTTTCTCCCCTTTTTTCTTTTTTTTTTCCCTCCCCACCACTTTTCTATTCTTTTTCTATGTAAAAAGCAAGGCTGGGCCTTCAATAATGGATCTTGTTCTTCAGGAGACAGGAATATCTGTATTTTATTGAGACAAAGAAATTAGTTAACTATAAAAATGTGTGTAAGGTTTTTCCTTATACTTTAAACTGAGTAACCGTCAGTGGTGACTGACAATACCCAATAACCCCTTCCTTTGGCTCCAATAACTACAATAGCTTTTGTAATCATTTTGATGTTACACTTGAGTGACTTAAATTTATGACATGTAGGGGTACGTCCCTTGTCTCCCTTGCTTCAGGAAACCTCTGGAGGCACTGAGGGAAGAATAAAATTTGCAAACTGGCAAAAAGAGAACCAGCACTCTAAGCTGGTGGCTGATTTAAGATATTCCAGTCACACAGCCCTTGGTGGAGCAGACCCAGTGCATTTCAACAAAAGGAGAATTTCATTTTGTTTTTGAAATGCTGTTATTACATTCAGGAAATTTGCAAAGGCACCTTGACAGAAAATGATCAAATATCTGAACTTCCAGTGCAACAACATTTACTTAGTAAATGACATTTTAATGCAGAAAGTCAAATTTGCATACTAATTAAAATATTCCTTTAAAACATTTAGACTTTTTGGCCTTCCCACCTACCCACAGTGACAGAGATTAAAAGATTTTTTTTATTAAGTCCTGTCAAACAAAACACACTTTTGTAAAGTGCTACAGTAGAAAGTATCACTTTTAGCCTGTTTTCTAGTCATTCAGAATTTAGGCAGTGGAAGCATTTCCAAACGCTTCTTGATCTCAGAAAGGCAGATGATGGCAAAGACAGAGGGAAGGTCTTTCTCCCTCACTAAATTTATACGTTGTGGGAAAACAGCTCCATGTACAGCATGCTGGGGAATTAAAGAAAAAGGCATTACACCTGGAAAACTACCTCGGTGCTTCACTGAGGGATTTACGGAGGTGCTGCAAGTCAGAGTAACACTTTGGCAGGGCTAGAGGGTGATGTGGGGAAATAAATAGTGTCAAACGGCAGAAAGAGGATGAAATACCAGAGTGGGGCAGGGGGAAGAGCTGAGCAGCTCCTCAGGCTCTGCTCTGCCCAAGCAGGGCACTGTGAGGAAAGGAGGAAGGATGCAGCCAGCCTGCAGCCTTGGTTTGAGGTTGCCTTTTTTTAAAAATCAACCACTGAAGCCAAATTCCTCCTATAATAATTTCCTGGCCAAGCAGTTTCTTACAGTGAAATGAGCATTTATCTTTTAGTGGAAATAAAAATATTTCAGGAGGATCAAGACAAACTCGTTGCACCATTTTTTCCAATCTCCTCTTTGTATGTGCTCGTTACCAGCAATGACTTCCTAAGATGTGGCCTCCCCACAAACCACGAGGATCACTACAAACAGACAAGCAATTCTCCTAAGCTTCACTTGGTTTTCACTCTTTTGTGAAGCCAAGAACTGAGGGCTTTGCCTCTGGTTTGCTCGACACGACAACTTCAACACTCCTCAAAGGCTGTTTTCTTTGAGAGTTTATATTCATTTCTCTGTGTCATAAGAGTTGCCCATTCTGTGCTACATTGTGTGAGTGAGAGCATGTTTACACCAAGGACTGGAAAAGGCTCTGAGAGCTGGTGCATGAGTTGGAAACAAGGACCACGGTTCCCAATGGGATATTGCACAGGACAGAGAGACGCTGTGTGTCTGGATTGCTCCTTTGCCTGGTACCAGCTCCCCCCAAGGGCTGGATGTGTCCCCCTGGGCTCAGGCTCCCAAGGCACCAAGGAGTTTGCAGCGCCTGAGTGGCCTCACAGGCTCTCCCAGACAGCCCCACTGTGCTGGGGTTTCACTGCGGAGAGAGGGAGTTTGACATCTCACAGGTTCCCTCTGGAGCAAAAGTGTGTTTGTAACATATTCCTGTATCAGCTTGGGAATTCGACAGGCTCTGCTGAAACCCTGATAGGACCATTTCAAAGACACATGAGAGGCAGATCCTACAAATACCGAAGGCTGCAAAGATTTCAGCCATTGGAATATTACTGGAACATGAGCCAGGACCCATCACACCGTGTGGGTCCCAGAACTGCACAGACCGACTTTCCCTGATCTTCAGGATAAAATGATGATCCTTGTCTTCTTTTCCACAGATCCATAGGCCACCTTTTACTGCTCTGCTCTTAGGGCTTCCCCACACAAATGGTGCTTTGCAGTGGTACAAACAGGGCAGAGCCCACCCCATGAAATCCATGATGTCCTTGTGAGAACAGAACTAACCAGCTGGACCTCGACCTGTCCCAGGACAGGGCCAACTCCTGTCAGCACTTAAATTTCTCTTTGTCCCACATCTCATACCTGGTTATGTGCACAAACAAGGGCACAGTTCTCTGCCTGCAACTTGTTTAATTTAACCCTTTAAACAATAACATTTTCACATGATGTTCTGGCACATCTTCAGCTTCGCGGAGAGCAGGTGCAAGAATGGAAATGGGGGAGAATGGAAAACTCTTCCTCTCCTCTTTTTGCCTTTAAAACAGAGGGAGAGAGAACTTTGCAAATGCTCTGGAAATGTTGATCCTTTATTTCCAGGCAGGGCAATGTTTGTAACTTTGTTGTCTCCGGAGGCGACTGAACATCAAGATCACAGAGTCTGATGATCAGTTGCAGCACGGGCTGTACAACCCTTGGGCCTCAAATCTTAATTATATCTGCAACTGTTTACAGCTTATAATTATTGATGTTAATTTACTGAGGGATGTTACACTTCTAGCCTCAAGTTATGGTTTTGGCATGTTAATCCATTTGCATGCAGACTATTGCATCTGATTGTACAGACTGAAATTAAAGGGTATTTTTCACTTTAATTTCATTTGATTTTTGCCATGTTCTAGATGATTTTTTTTTAAAAAGTAATTTGACTATTTCTAGTCACGTTATAAATATTGTTTAAACAAAGTTCAGCTTCCCATGAGCTTTCCACTGCCCCAGAGCTGCAGGGATGGCACAGGCTGGGAAGGACAGCAGAGCAACTCACAATTTTCCAAGATCTTTGTAATCCCAAATTCAGTGAAATTATGACCATCTGAGAGCAAAACCAACTCATGAAGTTAATATTGCTGAGCTTTATTGCTCAAGAGCTCCGTCCTGCCAACACTCACTGAACAGAAGGTTTAGTCTTCTCAATGCAAACTGAAGCCTTTACAGAAGTTTTAATGGGATCAATATTAATTCTTTGTAGGCCAGAGCTTTGTGATATTATGATACATTTTTATGGTTTAGAAATCAGAACAGGAGGAGCCAGAGATGCTTCTTTCTTCTCTAATCAGTTTTAGATGTAATCTTGTCCAGTGAAACAAGCTTCCATCCTTCTCTGACTCCCTGTCTTCTCCAGACAATAAATGTGTATTTATATTACTGATATTATTCATTTCAGAAGTAATTAATTAAAATTTCAGGTTACATATACATAGTTCTAGTTCATGCCTTCTCCTAGATCATGTCCTTAAAAAATGACAGCTACAATTCAAGTAGCTATTAAAAATAACCAGACAAACAGGAAAACATGCAATAACTTAAAGAAATTGCCCTGATCACTCAAGTGATCTTGAACAAGCAATCCCACCTTCCCCCACAAATGGATACCACAATTTAGGATACTCTGACTGAACAACCACTCTCAATAAAATCCGTGCCCTGGGACCAGAATTTTATTTGTTGCTTCTGCTTCATCATCCTGAGGCCAAACCCTTTCTCTGTTCCTGCTCCCAGGGAGAAGAACAACATTCCTGATGGTTCTGCTACCAAACACTCACCGGAGAAACCTCCATACACAGCTCATACCTTCCATCACAGCAATTCTCTGCAGGAACCGGGTGATTAGGAAGAATGATAATGTTCATAAACCAAGGTATTGAATACAAGGCAAAGGAAATATTCTTTACATACAGAAGCAGTGCAGAACACAAGCTTATTGCACACTCCTACTCCTCTTATCAGCTAATTCTCAACTGATGTGATAGTAATGCAAGGTACAGGAGAGGGCAGACAACGAGAGGGGAATGTGGGGGTTTTTAATCTTGTCTAGAGGATTAGAGAATCTGAGTGCTAAGAGGTTTTTTTATCTGGCAATACTTACAGCTGAAGACATAAGATATCCCTGGAGCAGGGAAAACAAAGCTATTCTGAAGAACATGGCACCGGGCATGTCCTACCCACTCCTGCAGCAGAGATGTTCCACTGTGTGCTGACTGGGAGTTACTACAAACCCACCTAACTCTGAATCGTAGTATTGGGAGAGCAAATGAATTTATTCTATGCCCCCCTTTTTGTTTATATCATGACAAAGCCAATGGCAAGGCTACTTGGAAGGCTATAGCAACAATAGATTCTCCTTATCTCTCTTCCAAAGCCTGATTTTCCTTGCTAGGGAAATTCTTGGTTGTTGCAGTCAGTGCATCCAGAGTGACTCTCTAACACAGAGGCACAGATGGAGACGTGTCTGCATCAGCTCCATCCATATCACTTTTCACGATGCTACAGGAACAGTTTATTCCATAATATAATATTCCATAACACCTGGCACTTGTTTAAGCATCAGTTTTGTCATTCCCAGGTGTTGGTGAACCGTGAAGCTCTCTGAGAGGGGTATTTTGTGTGTCAGTTCAGTGTAAATGGAGGTATAAAACAATTTATTAAACCTACAGTTATCAGGAAGGGTTGAAAGTGAACCCAGGATTCCTAGCTGTCCTGCTTTTATCTTCCATACCAGGAATCTTTCCACATATGAGCAGGCCTATGGAAGAGGAGAAGGAAGGGGAATGTGCAGAAGTGCAGCCTGCGAAAATGTGGATTTCTGAAGCATCCAGCACTACCCTAAGCCTGCTAAGGCAAATGGGACTGTTACCACTGACTCCAGCAGGAAAACATTTCGTTCAGCATTGAGTGATTTTGAAAATGCTGCTTTGACATTTTAGGCCTGAAACCAGACATTTTCCCTGACATTATGAAACACAGCGAGGTAATATTACAAATAAGTGTAAAAAATAAATCCAACTTGGAAAACATAAATGACCTTTCAAAGCCTGAAATCATGTAATAATAACAGGCCTGACCCATTGCTGAGGTTTTATTGTTTGAGCTTCACTTCTGTTTTTGCCTTTCTCCCTTGGATAAAGCGAACAGTTGGGGACTGAAATCCCAGAACAAGTGCATGCCTATTTACCAACAAAATGAAAAATGTCTGGAAATGCTTCCAAATATCTAATCTGCCGGGGGGGAGGTGGACAGCATACAAAGGAAAGAGTCCAAACCCTCTCACCCTGCTTCCTCCAGGGTTTGCTGTGTTGTTTGCCTCAGACAGCCCATTTCTAATGAATCCAATAATCAGCTGGAACTCGAACCTGCTCTGCCGTCTCTCACTGTTCTTTCAGTTCCAGGAAAACTGAAGCAAATGATATTTTTCTTGCCCGGCATTAAAAAAGCCATAATAATACTAATGTTTACATCTGGTTCCCAAACCAGTTTTGAGCTTTAGTCAAAACAGAGATGAAATTCAATACACACAAGGCTCAACTTTTTGGGAACCAGGAATGTTTTCTTGGTTGGTTTTTCAAATATTTTTGCCCAGGAGCTTTTCTGTCTTATCTTATTGTATCTGTTCTTAGGTCTTTAACATCTTGCCCTCTACAGAGAGTTGCCCCAGTCTGCTCCCACATTCCCCAGCTGTTTGGGTGGATGGGTAGGACTGTCCTGGTCCACACCAGCGAGGCAGAATGAGGCCAATGGGTCTGATGTGCTCTCCAGGCTGGGAATGTGTGGATATGGCTCCATCTGCTTTTCCCTCCGTGGAGACCCTCTGGTCTCCTTCTGTCTCACCTGCCAATTTCTGTTCACTCTGTTGGAATTTTGTATGTCTGAAAACTCTCATCTTTGGTAATTTTTCCTTGATAATGGCAAAGAAATTAATAAATTAATTGTAGAGGACAGATGCTGACACATAGACAGACAGGCAGACTTTGTCATTTCCTTAGGAAACAAGGCTGACAAATGAGCACCCCCCCCAGAGGATTTGTCAGCAGTGTCTCAGGTACAGTTGCACAGAGCTACCTTTAATTGAATACTGTTGGATTACATTCCATTTTCCTCTTGTCCTGACCTGCTCAGTAAATAGAGCCATTTGCCAAAGCCATGGCTCCTGAATTAGAGAAGTGCCCCTTTCCCCCGGGACAGCAAAGTAGGCCAGCGAGTCACCAGGGCTTTCTGTAGCTCAAATTATTATTCAGATTTCCAAACTGCAGGAGCAAGGGATCTGGATCTAGCTGAATAATCTGGCAGGAAATGTAGCTCAGTCACAGAAACATAGTGGCTGAGAACCATGGGTATCTTACATAGAGAGTTTAAAGCGACATTTGCAGGTAAGTTTGTCATTCCCTGTCCCGGCCCCAAACTGTTTTTATTCACTGGATGCACTTCTCACTTTAGACAGAGCAAACTGTTTGCATTGGATCCTCAGCCAAAGCAGGGAAGTTAAAAGTCCTCAGCCACAGACAGCCAAAGTGATCCTGACTGTTGCTTGAACTCTAGATGAACAGGAAAGTAGTTGTTTATCATGTGAACCCATGGTGTGCTTTTTTCTCTTCATTTTTGTCAATAAAAACTATTTTTATTTTTACAAGAAGTCCTACAAGCAGAACAGTTTAGATTCCTCCAACTACTGTCTTTAATGAAGAAGGTTGGTATTTCCAATGACAACTATTTTTATGGTGAAGCAGAAAACATTTCCCTAGAAAATATCTTCTCATGGTTGGAAGTTTCTTGTTAAAAGTGTGTTTTTTCTATAATCTCTGCTGGTAACCATGGTTTGGCTTTTTGGCAAAGATGGAGGAGGACTGAAGTCTGTTCAAAGCCTCCAGGAATTCCTGTGATGATCTTGAGGGCTCGGAGCAGGAAGCAAAACCAGCCTTAATGCGAGTGGGAGAAAAGGGGGTGCTGAGCAATCAAGCAGCCACATCTCACACAGGTCCCTGCCAACAGGAGAGGCCAGGCAATGCCTCACTGCTCAGGAAATCCACCCCTCAGGAAGCACATCTCAGGAGAGCCAACTTCCCAACTCTATCTCACCTCTGAGGTGAACCAACTGGAAATAGTAGATTAAATAAAGATTCAGTGTGTCAACCCATATCACCCTCCTTTTTTCACCTAAAGAAGCCATTCTCCAACAAAAAGAGTAAACCAAGCAATTTCTTTTCCCCAAGAAAATATTCCTTTGCCATGAGGAGCACCCTGCAATCGTGTCAGACCGTGGGAGGCACTGGCAGAGGAGAGCAAAGAGTAATAATCCAGCAAGAAGCTCTTTGCAAGCTCCCTGGATCACAAGCTGCCCACGCAGACTGGCCCTGCACACTTATCTCTGCCTCTTAAGAACAGCAAATCCTTGCTGGATGTTATTGATGCCCCCACGGGGACTGTCTGGGCACCTTCTCCCCACACAAGGATCTTGCCATATTATTACAGGATGCTGTGGGAGCCTCTGGGAAACGATGCCAGCTCCCTGCCCAGATGGACTGTGTGCCCACGGGCAGGGGAGGTTCATACCCGGCACACTGGAGGTGTTTGCATCATTTGTTGTCTCTGGAGTGCAGGGAACACTTGAGCAGCTGGGAGATTCTCCAGTTCAGAGCCCTTCAGGTCCTGCAGCCCCAGGGCAATGCTGGAAAAGCTGAGTTACTCATTGCTGGAATCCAGGATTCACAAGGACTTACTACAAATCAGTTCTGCTAAACCAGTATAACATTAAATGAATATAAACTTAGATTACATAAATTTAAATTTAATTCATTGGGACCAAATTGAAACCAGTCTAAAACAATATTTGTTAAACCACAGTCACAAACTAATTTAAGGTATGGTTCTGACACATGGAGGAGATAACCTGCTGTGAACAGCACAAACAGCTACTGAGGGCTCACACCAGGCCTCTGAAGGGAGGTGCTTCTGGAACTGAGATGTGTTCAGAAAAGCTTCACATCCTGCTTTTTGTTTTCAACCCAGATGCAAAAAAGACCACTCTAAGATTTTCCAGACCAAATCCACCCGTTTTCTACCATTTCTAAGAGGTTTCCAAAAATTTTGCTCAGTGATTTGCTCCAAGCCTCCACAGACATTTTGATTAAAATAAAAATTCTTAAATAGTAAATCAGCATTTCTCAGTTCAGTGGCAAAGCAAGGACACCAAAGAATGAGTGTCTAAAGCAGAATGAGACATGAGTCACCAAGACACTATTTCCAAAGGGAGGGAACTGCCCACCTCCGATCCCACCTGCCCTCAGGACACTCAGAGAAGTGTGTGGAAAACTATGGCAAGAACATGACAAAACAACCCGTTCAGGCAGCAAAGCCTGCAACTGGAATGAACATAAATATTAAAAGTTTCTTGAACATGAGGCGCTTTTTGTCTTCCTTGTCTGAGTCGGCAGAGCACCTAATGGGGTGTGATAAAAGCAAAGGCAGGCAATTATTTTCCTCTGTTCTGCAATCTGGGTAAAGGAAACGTCATGTCTGGTTCAAGTTTGGTGCTGTAAGGTCTGAAAACGCATCCTGGGAGCCCAGACAGACAGGAATTGACAAGCAGTGGCCATTCCTGGAGCACATGTCAGATCCAGAGCCCTTGTCCTCGGACAAGTGCCCCAGTTTTCCACAGAAACACGCAAAGCAGTTCTCCATCCCCAACAAGACAACAGGCAGGCACACATGGGATCCGGAGGGACTGATTTTTCCTCTTTCTGGCAGCAAGACTGGAAGGCTGGGTACGAAAAGTCTTAGGAAACATTTCAGGAATCAGGTTCTTTGAATCACATATCAGAAACTTCGGTTTCATGACAAGTAAGCCAAAAATCCCAGCCTATCAGAAAATCAGCCCACAACGATAATGGGAAGTTTTACAAGAACAACACACTAAAAGACAAGACTGACTTATGTAAGAGTGCCAATAGCTAAAATAGATAGTTTACTTGTTGAGTTTGGTTTTAGTTTGAGATAAATTGTCAGATTTAATTTCTAATCAATCCAGAATTATTGTCCAGTCCTATAAGGCAGACACAGAGACACAGAAAGAAAAAAGGAATCCCCCATTATACAGGAAGGATTAGAAAAAGATAATTTTTTCTTATTTCTGTAAAGTCCTTTAACTCATTTTGGTTAGACAAGGAAATCTAAACTATTAATTATAATGAAATACAATTCCAGTGGTTTGAAGTTAATAAAGCTAAATTTATACACTAGGATTTTCAGCTAAGAAATCTCCAATCAGTTTAGCTTTCCTGTCTCCTCAGGATCTGTTTTCATGGTACCCAGGACAACCTTATCCCTTCAGCCACCTTCTGTGTAAGTTATTTTACACTTACTTCTTCCTAACCAGGTAATTATCGGACGCATCTTTGTTTCTGAGAAATAATAAAATAAAATATTTGCTTCCCACTAACCCACCCACTCAGCAGCAGTGTCTTCTCATGTTTTGCTCGATAAAGCACATGTGGTCCTTTCAAACAGTCTGATTTGACATCTCGAAGAGATTAAAAGTCATATCAAAAAGCTATCTGTTGAGTGACAACATAAGTACTTATTTAATAAGTATATTAAATACATATGCATGGTGGTATACTGTACATGTAAGGTTTTAAATATATACCCCAGTTAACTGCCATATGGATATGTTGTTGTGGAAAAAAATATTTATAAAATGTTTTTTCCAAATGTTTAATCTACAGCAGATGCGCCTTGCATTCATCTGTTTGGCTTGGCATTCACTACAGGGAGATCTTATTAATCATACAGACCTCCTGTAGGAGAGGAAACAGAGGCTATTATGGGATTCATCTGTTTATGACTAAACAGAAAAATGGATCTTCATCAAATGAGAGATCCCTTTCTGGAATGTAGAGGCCGTGAGGAAGCCACATGCTGCCTCTCATCTCCCAGCACCGCACCCCCTTTCTCCTCCTCTTTCTGTTGCCATACCCAAGCAAGACAGGCTGTGGGTCTGGGGCACGAATGGGGAACAGAGGAGCAGGAACTACAGGGATGCACCTGGAGAAACCCAGGTTTCATTGGCTCCCTTTCTATGCTAAGGTTGTGGAGGTTTTCCCCCTGACCCATTTGTTGTTCCCTTATGTTTGGAAAAATATATAGAAGGGTTTATAGAAAATGCTTCGAAGTCTAATCTTGCTCCCAGCACCTGCTGTTCCTGTCTCTCCCAGCACTGCTTCACATGGGAAGTCAGTGCCAATATTTACAACCAAAACCTTAGGACTTTATTGCTTCCCATAAACTTATCACACTTCAGTTTCACAGGTTCTGTTGTGACAAAGGGAGCAGCTGTAGCTGACCCTTTGGAGTGGGCAGGGAAGGAGCAGAGAGTGAGGGAACAGAATGAATTGAGTTCTACTGAGCAGAGACGGTCAAGTAAATCAAGGTTCCCATGCTACTTTCCCCCTCCACACCTTTCTTGTGGATACATTTTCCCCTCTATCCATGAAATACCAAAACTGTCCGAACATGGGACTTGGGGTTTTTTGGCAAGTGATCATTTTTAGTGGGGAAAAAAACTGCTAAGGGAGATTTGAAAGTTGTTTTTTCAGTCACGTTGCAGGGCACTGGGAATAGAATTTAATTGCTGTTCTCCAGGCCTCTTGGAGTCATTGGCTGTTCCACAATTTCAGTGACTGAGAGTTAAGCCTCTTCTCCCATTCCCAGCCCTGTTCCAGTTAACACTCTGCTTGGAAAGGTTTAGAGAGGAACTTCTGTCAATTTGGATCAAAGTTCACAGGCCAAACAGTGTGTGAGAAGCAACAGTGGAATCTTATCCCAAACCATGATTGTTTTTAAATCTGAGTGTCCTACGTAACACCCTGTAATATCAAATGTGAAAGTCCCGCGTTACCAAATGGGAAAGTCAGGAGTGATTAAAGTCTTGCAAAACACTACATTACAAAGAAATAAATTAAAAAACCTTTCTTTAGTGCTGACAGTATCTGCTGAGATCCACTACAGACCTAAACACTTGCAGAACCAGAGGCAAAGCATTTCCATGCTCACTCCTTCTGAAAGGACTTTCTGCTTAACACACTCTTGTCTAAATTCTAGGCCAAACCCAGCACGAGTTGTCATCTGCATTTCTGAATTGTTTTAAAATGTAACATAAGCGGGCCAAATACACCATAAATGCAGCTCCTTGCTTTAAACTGAGCCCAGTGAATTTGCACCAATTTATATTATCTGAGCATATGTCCCATTGAATCCAGATTCCCTTACTCAGTTTTTCTGCTTTAAATCCTAATCTGCCTCTCTCTAAAAGCACATCTTATATAGCAAATATTAACTAGATCAAATCAGCTTAATTAGCTGATTTATGTTAATTCAAGTTCATGCAGCATCCTCTGTTTAAAGAGGGTACAATATTTTACAGTATCTGAAAAATGGCTCAGCTTAATAAACTGAGGGAAGAAAAACTCTTTGAAATCAAGGGACAACTCTTGAATCCAGATTGCAGTTTTACCCAAAGAACATCTGCACACAAATCCTCCTTCAAGGCAAGTGCTGCACGACAAGCAATTCACCAACAAAAGAATTCCAATGGTATTTGAAATCCTCTTCTGGCTTCTGCAGTGGAAATGTGTGTTCCCCTCTGCACACCAGAGAGCTTACAGCTCCCACAGCACCGATCCCGTGGCCAGTACAGTCCCTCTTGTGACTTCTTTTCCTCTCTGCCCCTGCCTGCCATCCCTGCTACATTGCTGGGACACACAAATGCAGTTTCTGTGTAGGAGGAAGCCTGGGCACACTTGGAACCACAGCACACTTTCAGGTTCGCTTCCTGAAAGGTGTTAATAGCTTTTTGTTAGACATTTGATATACACATTTTGCTAAAGATGGTTAAAACCAACATCCGTATTTAGACCACTCATGTCTTTTCTAATTTGTTCACATTCATGTATTGTAACCTTATATGTCATATACAGCATTTAATGCCACATTTTGAACTGCAGGAAGCAAATCAGTCTCTGCTCTGTTTTTCATGGTTCAGACATGTCTGAAATATAATGAGAGCAGGGATTTGTCTGCCCTGATTTAATTACTACAATCCAGATAACTCTGTCAATCAATTTTTCTCCTTGTGACTCCTGGCAGGGTGAAAAATGCCTTCATTACAAGGACTGATCATTAGTGGATGTGAAGTTGAGAAGATGATGAAGATGAGTTGTTGGCTCTGGCAGAGAATTGACCCATCAGTGTCATTAAGTGAACTCCGGCAAGCCTAGCAATTCCCAGGGGGCAAATCATTGGATTCCTCAGGAGCAAAGGTCTGCATCTGTCTACACCAAAGCACTTTGAAAAGTACACACATGCAGTTTGCAGCAATCTGATGGATAACTAAACAATTATCCAGGCAATAACTGATTCGTCCTTCCCTTCCCACAACAGAAACAACTTTCAAGGTACCATATTTTAGATTCCATTTTATGTGACAGTTTAAATAACACTCAGTTACATCCATTGCCCTTTCAACTCCACATAACAAAAGTTCAGCTCAGAGCATCATCAACCTCCCAAAGCCCAAATGCTCTTTATTTCCAACATAAATTGCAAATCTACGTCCTTTTCCTTTTAAGTATTGAAGGACAAGACTGACTCACTCCAAGCACTACATTAGGGTGGGTTTTTTAATCACTATTGTTCATCCAGCAGTAAAGACACAAACTAGAAACACCTCACTATGCAACAGTCTGAGTCACAAGCAATTCAATGACAAATGAGCATTATGTGCTGAATTTTTTTTTCTAAATTATACTTTAATTGCAAATGGTAATTTCATATAAT
Source organism: Grallaria varia (assembly GCA_013396735.1). Taxonomy (NCBI): domain Eukaryota; kingdom Metazoa; phylum Chordata; class Aves; order Passeriformes; family Formicariidae; genus Grallaria; species Grallaria varia. Next base: position 409,763 of record VWZG01000691.1, on the reverse strand, counting down.
TGACTAATTAATCATTAGAAAAATAAAAATACGATAGATGCAACAATTACAATGCCAAAAAAAATTGCTAACGAAGCTACTCACACAGAGTGGAAGCAAGGACACACTCAAGGGAACTACAGACAGCTCTGGTGACCAAATCAAGACCAGCATGGTGTGAAGGTTACAGGCACAACGGTACCTTTAGAATTAGAGGTGAAATACCTCCCTGAGGACCCAGGGCTGGCAGACCCCCTGCACCTCAGTGCAGCCTCTGCAGCTTTGACATTGCACAGCTGGGCAGTTCCAGTCACCAGCTCAGCTCCCTCCACAGCAGCATCAGCTGACCATGAGAATTATCCCAACCAAACATCCCTGGACTGGATTTCCTCTGGAGGACCACAGATATGGACTGAGTTGATGTGACTGCAATGACTGGTTTCTAGCACAGGCTCCAAACTCTGGTTTGAAGTGTTCGAGTAGGGCAAGGTGAAACAGGGAAGCAACCTTTGGGTAGAGAAGGGAACATAGCTTTGTGTACTTTTGTTATTAAAGTTGTTGAATGAGGTCTTAAAAGCGAGCAAGAAGAGAAGGTGTTACTTTGATGAGAAGGGTGCTGGCTGAGCTAATTGATTCAGCAGTGAGGCTGGAGCAGCTTTTTAGTGCCGTGAGTCAGAGCAGCTCAGCATTAACTTCGCCAAATACTTGGAACTTATCCTGCAGCTTACAAAATCTCCCAAGTATTTTTCCATCTTCATGCCTCAGATGTGCTTAACCACTGAGGAGGCTCTGAGGCACTGGGGTGATACCAACAGGGCTCAGGCTCTTGTTCTTTCCCAGCGCACAGCTCTGTCTGAGAGCAGCCTGGGTGCTCTCCAGCACTGGCTCCTGGGTGGGCACCACTCAGGGGAAATTCTCTTTTCACTGCAGTTGGAATCACAAGGCCTGTCCCGCACCTCACACAAAATGCTACCCAGGACATGCTGGCCAGACTAATTATTGACAGTGTTCACTGAAATAGCAGCGAGGGAGCCCAGTTAGGCATCCAGGGGCTGACTATCAAATCACAGCTTAAGAAACAAGTGCTTCCTCAAATATTGGCAAAGCATAAGAAAAATTATGGAAGGGAGAGAAAAAGCCATGGAAAAATGACAGTTAAATCTTCATTTTGTCATTCCATGTAAATCTTCAGCATGACAGGAGCTGGGCTTTCCACAGCAGCGCTGGACAAAGAGTGCTCTGAGCTTTGCTGTGCAAACACTTCCAACGGGGAATTCTCCTTTCCTCCTGACTACTCCTTCCACAGAACAGAGAAGGGTGGAAAATTACTTTAAAAAGTCGAATTTTGTTTTTCTTCCAGCCTCCCTCAGCTAGTGTGGGTTCTTAACCCATTATCTTCACACTTTCCAAAGCAAGTGGCATTTGGCTGAAGGTGGCATGAAAGGTTTGGGCTCAAAATAATTTTTTTTCCCATAAAGCTAAAAAAGCATGGAAACGTTTCTTCCCTAAATGAACCTGGTATTTGGGCTGATGATCCCTGCCACTTCCAGCTCTCCACTCTGCACCTTTCTGTAAGTAAAATATTAGAGAAAAAAATAACCTGACAGTGAAATGAAAACCAGTCACTCCAAAGAGAACAGATCCTGAGACCTGAGCGTGGAGTTGTGACTCCTAATCCCAGGCTCCATAAACTGTTCCAATGGAAACCACCGAGACCATCCAGAGAGAGAAGGTGCCTCAGGATTAAGGGCAGCATTTAGGACCGGCATCCCAAGTGATTTATGCAACAGAACATTGACAAAATCAGGAAACAAGGAGTGGAGAGTATCAACATGGCAGAGATGTTCCATTTTATGGAATATGTAAAAGAAAGAAAAACTGGCCAAACTGACCATTCCTTGGATTCAGTCAAGACAACAGGCACCTTTCCAATTTCTGCCTGCATAAATAGCTTGTATATCCAATACAGCGGCGGCAATTTGAGATGGAATGTTTGAAAGCTGTTCCCTAAATCACTCCTGGGCTGGAAAAATTAGAACAAAGAACTTCTTAAGGCAAAACGGCAATCTTCAGTAATCATGGGAACTACATATAATTCAATATATTTACATTAAAGAAGTCACACAAGACACAGCCACTCTGCCCAGAGCACAAGATGGTACTTCAGGAAGCTCTTGAAGTGGTGGGTCAGATTTATCCATGGTGTCATTCCATCAGTTTCAGTGGGGATGAACGGCCCATTTCCAAAGGCACAAAGCCAGTAAGTAGACTGCAGTGGGAGTCTGATAAATGCTGCCATCTGCAAAATGTTATATCTAATGCAGGGCAGAAACAGATGGAAAAGCTTTTCAATCCAGAGTCCCACCTTAAAATAAACATCCTTAAATGTATCTATTCCTTCAATGGGTATTGAAGAATAGGCAAAAATAAATGAATTAAATGAGGGAGGCTTAGATATTTTCTTTGTTCACAGTGACCAAAGCAAAACCTCTTGAGCTCATACAAATTTTCCCCATGCAGAGATCAAAAACTTCTTGTTTCCAGAATGAAATGAGCATGTAGGTCATAATGGTTCCTGAAGGTAAAAACCATGTGTATGCCCATTCTGTTCTGATGAGACCCCCCATCTCCCACCTGGTCATCTTCACCTCAGCTCCTTCCAGAGACCCAAGTCATTGCAATCCCCTTTGGTGCAGCTGTAAAACTTCCTTCCCAAGCCCATCCCTGAGATCTCAGAGATGGCTCAGGTTGGCCATTAAACACTACAAAGCCTCTTTTTTTCCATCAGGACGTCCTAAACGCGGTGCTTCTATAAACCAGGAGTCCAGATTTTGACAGCGGAGTTTCTATCGGTCACTGCAGATGCTCCCAAACATGGGAAATGCGTAAGATACAAGAGGTTCTGGGAACAAGAGTAGGGAGGAAATACGCTGCAAAGTAAGAAAACTTTTGTCCTTCATGTCAAATACCGAGTGAGAGGGGACTTAGCTTTGAGCCCAGGGGAGCAAGCAAAGATCACGCTGGCTCTGGTTTCCAAAACAGACTTTAAGTTTAGTTGTCCTTCATTACAAGACACCACTTTGCCTACAAAGTCAGGATCATTTTGTTTAAGAGCTGCACGTCTCAGAATGCAAAATAAATGGTTCCAGTCACAATGCTGAAAGGATTGACTTGGAAAATTGCAAATTGAATGAGGAGAATTACTTTGGCTAGACACACACGTCATTAGGAGTTGTTGGCACAAGGGTTTCAACAGCACTGGATGCCTGAATGAGCGAATTTCAAGCTTAGAGGAGACATTTAAAAGGCTTTAAGATAGACTAAATAGGCTGCAGATTGCTTTATCTGGCAAACCAGTGCGCCATGGAAACATGCAACACACAGAGAAACATATGTAACCAAACCTAATTTTATGGAGACACTTAGGAAGGTAGTTTGGACATGCTTTCAAGGAGGTGAAACTAAGCTGAAGAACAGATGTGGTTTTTACCTAGCAAATTGTATCCCCAGGAATCGGGAGATAATGAACTGATGGTTGGCATTTGAGTCAGCAAGTCTTAATGTCTCCCAAAAGAAAACAGGATGTTTTTCTCCTCAGCCCTCCCCAGCAGCTTTCTCCCTGTGTCATGTTCAAAAAGAAATCCCAGGGACAAATCTTCATCCAGTGTAGAACTGGTGTCTCTCCAGAGCAATGATCTGCACTGATTTAAACCAGCTGAGGGTCTGATTCCTGGATTTCTGGAATAACCTTGAGGCTTTTGTTATTACAGCTGTGTTTTGTAGCTATCTTTGTGCTGGTATTGCGCAGGCAGGGCAGGGGGACAGCACAGAGAAACTGGGGTGTAATGGAACTGCACTGAGATAATCTGGAAACTGCTTTCAAATTAAGACCCAGAGGCACCCAGAGTGATCCCTGAGTCAATGGACTCACACCTGAGAAGCAGGAAAGAAAGCAGTGACAGCTCAGTGAGAATCTCTAGAGGTTTACACTTAAATGTTGTCTGTCTTTATGATCAGTGATTTTTCCTTCACTGCAAATTCTGGCAAAACTAGTAGTGACCTCACAGAAACCAACATCTGCAATTCCATGGAATCCGAATCCAAGAGGCCAGGACAGAGAAGCAAAAGGAAGTGTGAGAGCGCAGGGCAATCAGTAGGTTTGGGTAAGGAGCATTCTTGGACGCTGCTTTAGTTTCATTACAGACTCACACCCCAACAACTCCCTTGATGCAGAACATCAGGCTGCCAATGGCACCAACTCTTTGAATCCTCTCAGCTCTTCTTCCTAAAATACTCACTTTTTTTCCTGCTTTCCTCTCCAACATCTAACAAACACCTCCATCTCTCCTCCGCAGGGCTAAACTTTTGCTCTAGTGTCCCACGTCAGAGATACTCTGTAGTGCCAGCAGGACTAATGGAAAAAACTGTCCTCCTGGAGGAAACTACCATGGGCCAAATTTTGCTTTCTATTACACCACCATTACTCAACCTTTTCCATTCTGAAACCACTCCCTTCATCCTGGCATTTAATATGCTTCTTCCTTTCAAAAAATGTTAGTGGAAGGTGAGAATGGCCCCTTGGACATGTGCTCATGAAAATCCCTGGCAGCCAGGCATCTGCTAAGGCTGAGAACTGTTGTGTATCTGCAATGCAAATGCAGAATAACACATTTATTCTGCTGCAACTGAAAAACGGAAGCTGGTTCTGCAGATTCCTCCCACTCCTCCTGGTGCTTGTTTCCATCCATAACATTTTTTCCAGTAAGCACCTGCCTGACTCCTATTTAATACATCCACAGCTGCAGTTTCCATAGCTGCCTTTTGACAGCACAGTCCAAAATGAATCATTCTCTCTGTGAGGAAATTTCTCCAAAATGCGTCTTCTTTCTCATCTCTTCCTTAATCATCTCTGGATTCCCATTATTTCTAGAAGGTCTATCATTAAATTCCCACTAGAAGATCACCCATCCCTTTCACACCACCCACTCAGAGTCCAATTGACTGCCATTGCACTAAGTTATCTGATCCTTTTTTAATATCGGGCTCTTAGAACTCTCCATATTGCCATCTCTCATGAGCCATCACACCCTTCTGCTGAAGTCCCTTTATGGATAAAATACGTCCTGTCAAAAAGTGCTTTGGATAATGCCACAGTTTAACCCCAGCAGAAGCACCACACAGCCACTCACACAAGCACGAGCTGGGTTTTGTCAAGCACCTTCAACTAGTGTAGAATATTAACCCCGACAAGTATCTTAAAACATTCTGCCAATAAAACTCCATCTTTTTATCACAGGAAAAAAGCAGTGCATGGCTAGATTTCTTCTGCTGACATTTATTTTTGCTGTCTAATCATCAGCTCCTCCTCAGCACTGAGTATCTGCATTTTTGGGAAACCCAATCGATCGCTCAGGTGTAGGAATTCCTCCTTGCTCCTTCAATCCTTGTTGCACTTTCCAATTCTCAGCAGGCCCTGTTACACCACCTGGACACACACATGTCTATGGGCCTGGCTGGGGTCCACCCAAGGGATCTGTGGGAGATGGCAGGAATACTCCCCAAGCCACTCCCAATCACTTATCGGCATTCCTGGCTTACTGGGGAGGTCCTGGTTGCCTGGAAGTGGTCAAGTGACCATTCCTGGAGGTGTTTAAAAGATGTGTAGATGTGGCACACAGAAAATTGGTTTAGTGGTGAACTCGGCGGCAGTGCCAGGTTTGTGGTTGAACTCATTGATATTGAAGGTCCTTTCCAACCCACACGATTCCATTCCACGCTATAAGAAACCAACACAAGCTCTCCAGGGCAAGCAGGACCCTCAGAACGTGGTTTCACTTAGTTCACTTCACCTGTGTTACTCTGTGCAAGGGACTGTGCAGGAGCCCAGAGATATAGAGAAGGAACCGAGTCAAAAAGCAGCAGCCCCAAAGGAAGGGTTTGGAATGGGCCCTTCCCCCAGTCAGCTGCACCCATTTCTCACACGGGTCACACATTTCCTTAGCAATGTCTGCGATTTCAGTGAAAGGTTCTCCAGAGGAACAAGTTTGCTCAGGACTGAAATCAGTACCATATTAATGGCAACACCCTCTGATGTATCTCAGTGACCAGCCCTCGAAGTTAGGGAAGGAAGGAGTTTATACAGGCAAAGAATTTGTCCAGTGATTAAAAATCCAGTCAGTAACTACAGCAAACTCATCACCAGTGACCTGCATGCCAAAAATTTAATCTCTGTCTGCAGAGATGTAAGAACAGGACTGGGATAAATTTTGTTTTATCTACCAGATGTTTTATCATTCATAGTATGATATATGGAGCTAACAGAAATTAATTTTTGCAAGAGTGTAAGTAATTAAACAGAAAGCATTTTCTATGTACTGCAGATGAAGTTGATGGGAAAGCATTCATACAACAGACTGAGGGGAAACACAGTAAGCAAAGGCTGCAGCAAATAAAATGTGCCACTTGGTCTGCTCTTCATGCAAGCAATGCTGCTATAAAGACAATGAAAGTTTAACCTTGAGGTCAAAAATACTGAATCTGATTTTAACAGTAATAAATCATTCATATAGATTTGTATAGGGTCAGGTACCCACGTGGGGTATTTTTCCCCAGCCTCAAAAACCTGTTTAAAGGAGATTTGACAAGGACAGCAGTTCCTCCTGTGAAGTTGCTCTGCTTCCTGCACTGCACCTTCACCTTCTGGAGTGGCTGAACCAGAGGAGATGAACAGACACCCCTCCCAAAAGAGTTTGTTCCTGCTTTCCCTCATGGAAGGCCTGGTGCCAATGGCAGTGCCTGAAAGGTCCTGGCTCCTCACAGAGCTTCCAGTAAGACAGTTCTTCAGAGGGGAAAAAAGGCTTGTTGAATCAAATGATACTTTAAAAAATCTGATTTCCCCCAAAACAATGAAACTTCATTAAAAGACATATGGCAAAAAAAATCAAAAATGCTTCAGTTTCAGAGCTGAAAAATATCAATAAGGAAAAAGTGTTATAATATTAATCTGAGTTTTTAAGTGCTACATAAGTACAAATAAAGATGAAATATTCACTTCCAGCTGCAGTGGGTTTGATCCTTAAACCTGAAAGGGAAAGGTCCCCAATCAGGACATTAGAATTTATTTAATACATTAGATCAGAAGTAAAAAATCAGAGGTCCTGATACGACCACCTGGAACTGCAACCACACATATAAGCAAAAGAGAAGGGCCAGTAGCAGGAAATCAGGAAGGTGATACTTGAAATCTCAGCCACAATTGCTGTAGGTTCAACAGTGCTCTCCATATTGAAACAGCTGAAGCAGGGAAAGCAAACAAAACCATTCTAGCAAAAATATTTCACATACTTAAAAAAGATTACCATGTGAATTTACAGAACGTTACTTTCCAAATCATTTTCTTAGGTATTTTCTTCCCCCAGCTGAAATAACAGCAGTGAGCTATTCTCCCTGCTCCTTTCCTGTAGCCTTCCCACAATCAAAGCAAACCAGCCAAATGAACAATATGGAAAGAACAGGGCCACGGTCATGGGGACACTTTGAGTTTTCCTCTTGCTGAGATGAAGACCTCGACTTGTAGAGAGGAGTGCTGGCCTAGCTGTGCTCTATCTCCACTTTCTACTACAGGAACAGCAAAAACAAGAGGGGAGAGGTGAGGAAGTGAAGCTCAGGATTGTGAACAATCTGTTCCCCTGCACTCGGATATTGTTCCAAAACTCCCCTCCATCAGGCACCCAAACACAACCCGAGCCCCCAGGCCAGGCTGCCCCCCATGGTGCTCCGCCTTTCACAAGCAAACACTGCTCAGAACACACATGTTTTACAAAGGGTGTGCTCCCTTCAGGGACAGGCTTTGGCACGTGGCTTTGGGTCAGCAGCAACAGAGCTGATCCTCCCAAGGTTCTGCCTTGAGGGCTGTCACACATGTGGCAAGTGCTCTGCCAACCTGCTCCTGGGGAACTCCCTCCTTGCACTGCCCCGGAACCAGGGGCTCCTGTTCAGTGCCATTGTTAGACCAGCACAGGAGTAGAGCAGCTCAGGTTGGAAAGGGACCCACAAAGATCGTGGTGTCCAACTCCCTGCTCCTCACAGAACCACCTGCAACTAAACCCTGTCAACCAGATGTTCCATGAACTCTGACAGGGGTGGTGATGGGACCACTCCCCTGGAAAGCTGGTCCCAGTGAAAAACCACCTGCTCAGTGAAGAACCTTTCCCTAATGTCCAGTCAGAACTTCCCCGACACAGCTTCAGTCCATCTCCACGTGCCCATGGAGCACTTCAGCATCAAGCCCTGCTCTAATTTTGCCCAAAGTCTGAGGGAAAGGGTTCTGTTCCTTAACTGAACAGTGCACAATTAAAGAAAGCTGGGAAAAAAAGGCCAGAAAATGAAATTCCAGACTGGAGCTACAAGAAACTTGTTGGAAAACAGCGTTTTCCCCTTTGGTTTCAGTGTCTTGAAGAATCCCACACCTGCACAGTGAAAATGAACTTTGCTTGTTATCATCTCCTGTGGGCTTGTGGATTTTTATTCCCATTTCCCATTTGGGGGATCCACTGGTGAACATGAGTTACTGTGGAGGGCAGAAAGAAAAGCAAAGGCAAATAAAGGAAGAGCTTTGTATACATCCCCAAAAGAGCAGACAGAAAAGGTCAGATAACACACATTACAAACAAATAGCTGGAAAAATAAACAGGATGCCTTGAAAATGAACCAGATGAGTCAAAAGGGACAGGAGGAATCTAAAAAGGAAGAAAAAACCCTAAAGTAATAAAAGGGAATGTAGGATAACGTGGCTAAAGCAAGATTTTTCATACAGAAAACTCAGCTCCAGCAAAAATCAGGAACACACCTCTACAGAGATAAAAATACTTGCACAGAAATAATACAGGGAAAAACCAAAATGGTACAAACAAATATGTCCATAAATTCACGCAGAGGTCCAGGGTTCCTTCAGAGGAGAGATGGAGAACATTCTAAAAACTAAAGATGCTGTTTGAGCTTTCACAAATCCCAATCCAGCACTGGGGGATTTCTGTTTCTCACCGTTTCTGTTCGTCTCCTACATGTCCCAAGCCATCTGCATTGCCATATTTGTTTGACAAGGTGTGTACATACAGCAACTTCTCTGGGTCACTGAATACAAGGGAGAGCTGCTTTCCCATGAAAACTTTTACAAAAAGCAGAAGATTTTGAAGAAATATGTCAGTTAGAACAAAAATGTTATTTTGTATATGATATGGAGATAACTGGAGAAGCAGTAATACCAAAGCTGAAATAACACTACATGGGACTAAATCTCCCATTGCCCCATCCCTGGCAAAATACACAGCCTGTTGTCTGCTCTGGGTCTGTATCTACAGACTTGTCTCAGGGAATTTTAAAAGGCCTTGCTGTCATTTCCTATCAGAAAATAAATACACTTCAAAACCTCGAGATCTTTTGCTAAACAGAATGGTTGTTTTCCTGGTCCAAGAGCAATACTTTCCCCTCTGTAAGTTCTCGCCTGCTTTGGAACCCCATGGTTTGTTCTCTGGATGTTGACTTTAAACCAGCTTTCATGGGCAGCTGCAGTAAATAAACCCCTCAGCTGGTTTTCCACTGCACAGGGGGTGGGGAGGGCCAGGTCAGATCCCACACTCCAGTGATCCTGCTCCAGCAGGGAAAGGCAGTCGGAGCTGCATGTGAACTCCTCAGATCTCAGTTTAACACACCCTGCCACATCAGGGCCTGAAAACTTCCATATGCCTCAACTGGATGCCTTTCCCAAATTCATTAGGCAGGAGAGCTGACGGAAGTGGGATGGGACAGGAGCAAGACATCCCCACTCTGCTACAAACCATAAAGGAGTGGCAGGTGTTACAGTAAAGTCAAAGGAAGAGAAGGAAATTGACATAAAGCTGGAGTTTTTAGAAGTTAAACCTGACGGACCATAACCATCATAGGGCTGTGCTGAAGTGTATTTTAATGTTCACATCTGTATTGTTTGCCTATCTTTAACATAAAAGTATAGTTCAGCTTGGGTTTTATGGCAGAATTGTTACTTCCTGATAGTTTTATTTGGTTTATTTGCAGGCTGCAAAACACTGAAACCCTTGAATAAGTAAATAATGAGGACTATGAGAAATCTCCATGTCTTTAAAAATGTATTCTTTTAATTAATAAAAAGGCAAAAGGCCAAACTGCAATGTACCTAAGCAAAACCAGAAGGTTTATGCTGGATGAGAGGCAGTAATTTTGCTCCATGTTGCACAAACACAGGCTGACAGGGAGTGTGAAACATCCCTGACATGAGTTACTGAGTCTAGCCCAAAAAACAGGTTCAATTTATTAACTCAGACATCTCAAGCAAACAAAAGTACACTTCATTCAGGAGCTAATCCAGAGCCCTTCCGCTCACACTTATCTTGCAGGATTAGAATCCTCTAGGAAAATCACTACTATTTTACATTATTTTACATCTAAAACAGATACCACCCATATTTGATACATGATAAGGTGGCACATGACAGAAGTAGAAACACATATTAAAGCTGAAAATCTAATTCAAATTAGATGTTGCCTTTGGTGAGAAGTGGATTTAAGGGGACACAATAACCAGGAAAACAGAACATTTCCTATAAACTTTCATTGAGCAAATTGGGAAAAGAAGAAAAAAGAAAAAAAAAAAAAAAAAGCCATAGTACACCACGAACTGATGGCCTGAATCATTCCCCAAAATAATTCTGGGAAGTGCCCCAGTCCAGAGCAGTCAGCCTGAAAGGAGAAAAATCTCCAGTGACTTCAAACAGTGCTCAAATATGTTACTTGAATTAGCTGAGGCATCATTTATAAAGTGTCTCTTCTCATGCAATGCAAACATCACCATTTCAAAATTCAGATGAGGATTAGAGATGTGAGCTCTGCAACTTTCTTTCCAATCTGCTTTGCTTGTGGTCTTGGGGACTGATCCACATAAATATGAATATAATTAGATATTTAGAAATAGCAAAGAGCATTCATTTGTTACAGAAATCTACAAAGAATAAGAAGGGGGTTTATAATCCAGTTCTGGATTTTAAATTGGATTCTTCATTGTCTGAAGTCTGTTAGTCATTACTCCCTGGGTGCAGGGCTCGAACTGACGTCTTCAAGGGTTTGTGTATGTATATGCCTCTAAGAAAACACTCTGCATAGTGAGATTCCCCAGGGAGTGCTGACACAAATAAAGGACACAACATATTTTATCTATTAAAAACACTTCAGGCTTTTAAGTAATGCCAAAACCCACAATTAAATCAATATTAGACCCATAGGAAGAGATGATTCAGAAAAAGGTTCTTCACAGCAATGCACAGGTGGGTATTTGCATGGTGGGAACGAGCCAAATTGAAATAATTTTAACTCTGCACATGCAGGATGTTCTCTGGGAGCGCCAGTGACCCAAAGCTATCTTACTCCAGAATTAGGAGCCCAGTTCCAGAAACTCTCAGGTGAAGGTAGCTTTTCCCCAAATTCAAGTGTTTATAATAGAGCCAACTGCAGTGAAACCACGTTGAGATCATGTGTGTTCTGGGTGTTATTCAGAAGTCATTTATACAAGCAGCTCCTGAGAAATCAGGAATTTAGCAACAGTTTCTTGAGAAATCCTCAGTTTTTCCCAAGAATTGGTTCCTTCCTGATCACTTTTTCTCCCTTCTTGCCTAACCTTCACATTTCGCCTTCCATCTTTCCACTTCCACTTGAGTTTTGATCAGTTTTGCAAAAATTTTCATCTTCATTCTGGCCACAGAGGTGTCATAAGATCCTGAGCTATTTTCCAAGTCAGTCTCCTGCCAGGTTTGTTTGGTACAAATTGACACATTTCCCTTCCCCTTCTACTTCAGCCCTCCAACACCACAGTCAAACATTCTAAAATGTTTACACACTGAGAGCTTCGGACATCCTGGTCATTTCTAAGGCACGTATACATTCCTAACCTATTTGAAATACAGCACCTTCTTCAGTAGTCCACACTGTCTCGGCTCCCCTTCTGAGCCTGGGCCACAGCAAATGTTGGTCTCCAACTTTCTGCAGCCAGGCTTGGCAGTGCTCAAAGGCAATTGTGCTCATTCTTTTGTTGAGGGAACAACAGATGTCACCAATAATCTCATACCTCTGCACCAGCCTCAGAAAGCAGGTAGATTTATTCTTTCCTACACTTGCAATGACACATGTAAGTGTGCAGGGGCTGGAAAAAACCATTTTTGAAATTTTACCAATTAGACAAACTCTGCTCCTCTGAAAGAGCTGAAGGGAATGACTTGTGCACCAAGACATTATGGGAGGAGTTGCTGAACAAATTCCTGTCTCTGCCCAGGACAAGGCAGAGATCAGTCTTGGCTTTGTTCTAAGAACAACCTGCATCATTGCTGCTGTGTGTCCCTTGGGACAAATGTCTGCTTGTGTCTTATCTGAAACTTGTTCTTCCACTCATCTGACACAGAAAATTCCAATATGCGGAAAGACTTCTGCAGCGCCAACGAACAACACTCCAGATCCTCATCCTCCCACCTGCCCGGCTACATTTTTGGCTTCCCCATGTGCTCCCACTCATGACAAAAACACCCAATTGTTTTCCAGTCTTGCTGTGGAAGTGAAAAGAGTCACAGGTATCACCTGCTGGCCATAAAGGCACAGCAGAGCCCACATGTGCAGCATCAGCAGCCACGAGCCTAAGTCTCGCTATCCTTGGTCCTTCCCTTCCATGGAAAAGAAGAAACATATGGAAATTAAACAAGTCTTGTTTTGACCTCCATGATGGTATTTAATGTGTCTGCTCGAGGAGACTGTTTGTATTTATTCCTTAAACTGTTTTTAATCAGTGTTTAGTTTGGAAATGTTTGCACAGAAGACATCTGGAAGAAGAAGGAGAAGGCCCAGTGCAGGGTACTGCAAATGTCACGGCAGTTGCCTATGGATTGGTCTATCATATAAAGTTGTGAAATGGTAGTTTATGTTCCATTAAAAAGAGGTGGGGATAATTAAAAGCAAAGCAACAGAAGAACAAACAGTGGAGACAGATGTTTTCCAGATTTTCTTGACAAATTAATGAAGTATTTAAAGCCCCATGGCCTTCTTCACATCGCTGGGTATTTGCAAATATTTTACAAAGGCCAAGTTTCCCAGCATGTCGGGAAAACCAGGGTCTGGAAACATAAAAGTGCTATTATAGAAGGTGAAATATCAACTCATGGGCAGCCCCAAGGACACTCAGACAGGCAAAAAACACCTACCAGAGGCAAACAAACAAACAAAAAGAAAGAAACCCCATCTTTAACTACATTTACTTTTCATCTTGTCCCAACATTCCTTATGGACCAAAGTCAAAATTAAATGGATATTATGGGTACACAAATATTTTACTGACTTTAAAATAAATTTGAAAGCAATCCTTTCATTTCTATATCCATCAAATGTAAAACAACTTCTTGTTTCTGTGCATCTGAATTATTAATAAGATTAGGGGTTTGACTCCATGGGTTTCATTAATTAATTCAACTTTAAATATACATACACAAATAATAACATTCTTGTCATTGGTTTGGCATCCTCCTAGAGGGACACACAAGATTGCCCTGCAAAATTTACCTTCTCCCTTGCTTTAATTTAAAGCATTCCTTTTTATGGCAAATTGAGATTACAGTGGAAGAGAGGTTTGGAAGCTGCAGGTAGAAGTCCAAACTGGCAGCTTTAGCTGAACAAGTTTATTTTAACATTCCTGTCCCTGTTCTGTATTTTCAGCTGGGTATGCTGGAAAATGTGGTGTTCAGATTCCACCAACATCTCGATCTCATTTTGAATCAGTTGTGATCTTTATTGTTCCCTCCTGCCTTTCCTGCAAATATTACAGAATTGTAATAAAAATAGTAAACAGATTAAAGGACTAAAGAAATGCAAAGGATATATCCACAGAAGAGAGAAAAGTTCAGCGTGAAAGAGATGTCACTATATTCTAAAATATCTCTGAAAAAAAATTTCCTTTTAAAAAGCAATATAGCACTCTGTCTAACACCTTCCCACTGATTTTAATGGAGATGCAAAAGTGTGCCCTGAAAATATAGGGATCATGCCCAGTCTCGGAACACAATACAAGGCACAAAGCATCTTGGTTTCAAATTAAAGTGCAAATTAGGAAAACATTCTTAATTAGAAAAGAGAGAGGGTAGTAAAATTCCCCAAGGACCAAGGCACCATCACTGCACAAACCAGAGATGGGACATAAACAGAAATGATGTCAATAACCCACAAATCCAGGGTCCCACAACCTCACACGATGCTCCAGACCCACCAGCTGCCTTTTGCTCTTGGATATCCAGTTCTAATATGCAGGCACATAAATACCCCAACACACCCAAAATAATTCTGGATTTGTTGTGCTAAAATGACAGAGATGACCTTTGGAATCCAAACTGGATCATATGGATGGGTAAGGCTAAGAAGCAGCAAAGGCTGGTGCCTCAACAGAGTCACAGCGACCTGTGGTGTGGGACAGACGAGATGATGAAAGGCAGGATGGACTGTTCAGCCTGAGCCACAACATGTGACAGACACGCACGGTCCTGTGGTGGGGCTGATCAAAAGCGGTGATGAAAAGAGATGACACAGGAGACAGCCAGGGATGTGAGCAGAGCAGGAAAACCCACGGAGCACATGGAGCCCAGGGAGCCCAGTCTGCAAGGGGATTCATCATTCCAAAGGCAGGAAAATAGGAAATAGGATACACAAACTAGAGATGCAGTTGTGTTTTGTTTCGGGGTCTTGTTTATTTGTTGATTTGTTTTGCATTTGAGAACAAATTGGGCGGCAAAAGAGATTATTGTCCGTGTTTTGGACCTTAGTCCAAATACAAATCGGCCACAAAATGGTATAAACAAAACCTGCACATTCATGAATCAGATTCTGTGATGTTTCTTTGGCAACAGCAGGAAGAGATTTATTTAACTGACCTTCTCCTTCTCTTCTTCAGTATCTTGAGGAACCTTTTCCATGCAAAACTGTCAAAAAACAGGGAACCCGGTATCACCAGATGGGAATCCTAGAACCACTCTAGGGAACCTTGCAGTGGGTGTGTGACATTTTACATTTGCAGGGATTGCTACCAAACGGTCCTGCAAGATTTGCCAGGTCAATTAACTCACTGTTCTGTCACATGAAAATCCATGTATTTTTCCTGCCTGTCATCCATGTCTGGAAGTGCCAGCAATGTCCCTGGAAATTCCTGACAAAGACCAGACTCTGGTCCACCATTTAGAGGTACTAGAAAAGAAGAATTAATCCTCTGACTCTGAGTGGCAGAGAAATTTTGCCTCGTTCATTGCTAAGACTTCTCCTCCATTTGGAAGTGATCTGGAGAAGAGCAGTGGATAGAGCCAAGGGAGTGCCTGTGTTTACATTTGTAGCTGTTCTTGGGCACATACAGCAATAAATTACTCTAATTTAAAGAGTGGACTTTTGACAGCTTTAAAATTATGATTTAGCTCGACAAAGGAAACATAGGAACATGATTCTTCCCATGGTAAATCAGCCAAAACTCCATCTTTTCTTGCATGAAGATCCTGCCTTACACAGCTATGCACAGATCCTTATATGGCTTGAGAACGAGGAGGAATTTGAGGCTCTATTTTTAGCCATGCCGTAGTTATACCTTTTTTTTTTCCCTTTAAATTTTGCAGTCATGTCACCAGAGCTCATCTCCTTGCAGGGATGACCTTTCCTCAAGGATCTCAAACATTATCTGAATAAACCTTCCAAGGAAGTATTATTCTGAAGAGAAACATAGACAAGGTCTACAGAAGAGTAAAGGAAGGGCACGGAGACTTTAGGGAATGAAAGGGAGGTCATGGGCAATCAGCACCCATGGACACACACCCAGGCCTTAGGTTTGTTTGGGGCCAGGTTGCATTTGTTTTAAATCCTGCTTTACTACAGACTGAAAGCCAGGATTTTTGTGTTCCCAAAGGACATGCAGTTCATTTGCTAATACAAATAACTCTTCCTCATAATATTATGAATTTCCACTAAATACACCGAGGCAGACAAATTCACCCAAAGAAAGATGAAGAAACAGCAGAATATGCAGAGGGAAGAGGTTTTTCCTTATTGTCCTGTTTTCTTCTTTCAACCCTCTTTAGTAGTTTTAAAAATAGCTCCAAACAGGCCACAAGCTATTGCAGCACCTTATTATGCCCCCTTAGAAACCAACCTTGGGAACAGATTTCCAGAACAAAATCTACCTTGCAAGTAATTTTGTGTTCTGGCATTATGAGGAGGAAAAGCTCTGTTAGATATTAAATCGGCAGGCATGGAGGGATTCAGGAGGAAGCACAGAGAGCCCTGTGTGCCACCTCCCCACAGATGCTCAGTTCCTACTGGTGAACAGCCTCACTTGGACGCTTTCTCTCTACAATGAAAGCCAGATGCTCATGAATCTACAGTGACACCCAAGATGTCTCTATATTAATCAGTAAGAAATACTTCCAAATACACATTTGGTATAAATTTAATATTACAAATACTGTTAGAGAGAAAGAAAAAAAAGAAAATAAAAATCCTCCTATAAAATTACTGAATTAAATCTTTAAGTGACTCACAGTTTATTTCTGAGTATACAGTCTGGGGTGACTTCAGGGTCCTTTCTTCTCACAAATGCCTGTTTTCTGAAAACCACGCTGTGGGAAAATGAGCATTCCCAAATGGAAGCATCCCAAACCAATAAGAACTCCTGAACATTTTAGTCACTCCATAATCCATACAATAATGGACTGATGGCTGGAACACGGCTACCAAAAGCAGAGGAAATATCTATTTGGGCATCTCATTCTGATATGAAGAGCTCCCTGACAGAAGACTCGGAGTCACTCTCACAGTCCTTCCCTTGGATAACTTTGGGAGTGCCTGAGTAGTCAGAATATAAACAGGGCTCCATCAATACCCTCTAACCAGTGGCCCATTAGTCCACAAATTTGTTCCAGGCCTGCCTCTAAATGTGCAAAGCCCATCAGTTCTTGGACATTACGCAATTCTTGGAGACATCCACTGACCATCCTCCTCCTGTTTCTCAGGATGAACAGGCAGCTGGTACCTGGATCCAGCCCTCAGTAAGACATCACTTCCAATTCTGACCCCCATTCCCCAGTCAACACCTTTCTATGTCCAGGCATTTTCCTTGTTTTCTTCATTTCTTGCCAGGACCCAGAGCCACACACCACCAGTGAAACACACCCACTGCTGGAAATCTGGTGCTCCACCAGAGTGAGAGGAAGTTATCCAGCAAATAACAGCAGTCTCTGTCAACCCCAGCAAAGTGTGGCTTTCTGCACTATTCTTCCTCATTCCTGTTCCTCCTGATGTGGGATTGGTGGCTTATGGCTTATTAAACCTTTCCTGTAACGCAGCCCTCAGACTGTGTGCAGTCCCCAGTTTTGCCTGCCTGCAGCACAGCTCCATTTCCATCGTTTTCTCACTGGAGATTGGGATGCTGAAGAACACATGTCAATCAAATGACCTACTTTTTTCAAGAAAGCAACTCCTAAGGGTGAAGTGCAAAGCTCCAGATTAATTAGCAGACTTGCACAGCTCTGTGATGAGGCTCCAAGGGGATGAGGGGAAAGGGATCCCTTGTTTCTTGCCTCTGTCTAGACAGTGGCATTGAATCTTTTCCAAAAGACTGATCCATAGCAGCCTCCTCACCGATATTTACTTGAAGGAGTAGTTTGCCATGGCCCTGTCAGTGTTTTCCCTGAAATATAAGAACTATAAAAAAAAAGGTGTTTGTTCAACATGCTGCACAAGGCATATGGCTGAGATGCAGTTAAAGCTACAACAAACACAGAAAGTTGCTCCACAGAGCAGAACTCCCTGTTTTACAGTTCTACCTGCATATTAACTGTTCCTAGACATACATCACACAGCCCCAAAACATGTTCCAAACCTTGAAAGTAAACACTAGTCTGCTGCTCCAGGTAACATTAACAATACGGTTTTCCACCTTTAAATATTCATAAGGCCATGGGGAAATGTCAAATTTCCTTCATATGCTTGTCTGGAAGACTCAGGCATCCACCAGTGCCTGTGTGTGAGATGCAGACAGCAATACGACATCCCAAACTCACAGTCCCAGTGCAGAGCTAAGCTGAAAAATGCACTGCTGGTCTCTGCCTTAATTATCACCATTGTAGTTCTTCTTGTCACCCCCACAGGTGTATTATCAGCTGATATGAAGCCAAAAGAACCTTCCTAAATAAGAGCAGCAGAGGACAGAAGACCCAAAGATGTTCTTGCTGATAGCAGTGAATTTAAAATCCCAGATTTAAACTCCTCCCAGGAGCTGTGCTTGGGGTCTGTCTCAGGCTTTAATTTCTGTGACATAATCGCTCTTTGATTTGGTATTTTCCTCATCTTTTAAAATCTTCCTTCATATAACTCATGCAGGTAAGATACTTATCAATACCAGCTGAAGCTTCGCTTGCACACAAAGAGTGAGCCTGAGTTTGAAACACATGACCCCTCTAACACCAGCGTCAGTGATTGGGTTAATTTAAGTCAATCACATCAATTTATATGTTTCAGTTCCTGTTACCTGGCTGTTGCTGGGTGTTGGATAGGATCAAACAGAGATGCTGAGCTAGGATTTAAGATTTGGTTAGGCTGCATTTGTATGCACTTCCCTCACATTAGCTAAACTGGAGAGTTTAGCAGACTTTACTGCCATGCTCAAAATATGCACCACAGACTATAAATCAGGTAAAGGAATCTTGTATTATTATTGTTATCTCTGTATTGCATCGGTATTCAGGGATGGGGGCCTCACTTGAGGCACAAAGCCCTAAAATGCTTGGGGAGATTTACTGCATGAAATATAATCAAGATGCTACATGAAAGAAAATTGTCAGAGTTTTTCGTGGATACAAGCATAAAACATTTAAATTGTGTAATTCAGTGGTTACTGTGTCTCTCAGGGTGGGCATCAGGTCTGACACTCCAGTGACAAAATTAGCCTTTGCAAGCCTCTGCGGGCCTGACCTTTGAGAGAAAACATTTATAAGCCAAATCAGCTCTTGCAGTCACCTTAGAAAATAGTTTTCCATGTTACTAATTACAAAAAGTATTGTATCCATACCAGAGCAATCAAAACCCCCTCTGAACAGGCTGAGAATACTTGTGTTAGTGCCTGTTCAGCTCCAGTGCTCCGCAGCAGATGTGAAGCAGCTGTGCCATCCTGCCTGTGCGCCAAGAACGTGACTGGAATGGTTTCGCCAGAGAAACCCTCCTTCCCTCCTCCACATTTGCTCTTCCTCTTGGCACCGCCTTTTCATTCTTCTGCTCAATTGTTCCTTTAATCCCTGAAAGCCGAGCAATGACGCCGCTCTTTCATGGAGATTTCATTCACTCTGGCTATGCCCTTGATCTCCTCTGCTCCCTTCCCCAGGCACATGGCAGTCTGTGCCTTGTGCTCTCTGCCTCTTGATCTCCAGGCTGCCAGGGAGGTTTGGTGGCCTGTGCTGTGGCACACACGGAAAAGGCACTCAAGGCTTTTCCACACTCACTGAGACTGAGGGAGCCCAAAGGGACATACCCAGGCTGATGCCTCCCTGTGACCACAGCTGTATGAAAATATACTGGGGGGATTTACTCAGTAGAGCCATAAGCTGCTGAGAACACTTTAACATGAACATGATCACTCAGGGACCGCAGTCCCTTATCACTCTGATCCATACCTGACCTGTTCTTTGCACAGTAACTCACAGAATCAGGGAATGGTTTGGGTTGAAGGAACCTTGAAAAACAACCGGTTCCAATCCCTGCCATGGACAGGGACACCTTCCGCTAGCCTGGGTTGCTCCAAGCCCTGTCCAACCTGAGCTTACAGGGCAACCCGTCCCAGTGACTCAACACCCTCACAGTAAAGAATTTCTCCCAAACATCTAATCTAAGTCTCTTCCCCTTTTAGTTCAAAACTGTTCCCCTATCATTATCTGCTCGTGGAACTTCAAGGTAAACTGCCCAGTGTACCCAAGATCCCCTCTGAGCCTGGGACCATGTTCCACATGAATTTTCCTTCAGAATTCTGCTCTGCAAAACAAGCTTCCTCTCCAGGCCATCAGGGCAGGGCAAGCAGGAAGCAAGCAGAGAAGTTTGTTCCCATCCTCTGTTACAAAAGTAAAAGAAGATCCTGACCGGCAATATTTCAATACATCTTAATGGAAGGACATGTGGAGCTGAGCTCTTGTCTTAGCCATTGTGTATATCTGTGTTCTCCCCAGTTTTCTGCCCTCAGAGTCCGTTTCCTATCGTCTGCCTCTGATGTCTCACGTCTTGTGTTTCCCCTGCCTGCTCAAAACCCAGCAAACAGGTCAGACCATTTGGCAGATCAAAGCCCCCTCCACACAGCCCCCCTGTGTGCAGTCTGTGCCCTCCTCAGAGAGCCTGAGGGAGCAGTCCCCGTGGTGAGGGGTGGCCAACATCACTGCTGACGTCCACTGCTCCTTCTACCCTCTGCTTTTCTCTTCTCCTCTTTCCTGGTCTCGTTAATGTTGTAACTTGCTTTGATTTTAGCAAATGCATAATAATTAATTCTTTGAATCAGCACAATCAGCAGGGCTGTTCTGAAGCACTTTGATGCCCAGCCAGGCTGTTAGTTCAGTGTCAGTTCTGTCTCCTCCCAGACAGAACTCCGTGAGGGATGGACTGGGGCCAGTGGAACAGCACAGAAGGATTTTATGGCTGACCCCAACAACAACAGGTATTTAAAATAATGTTCCTGATTCTATCAGAGGACTTGGCACAGTTATCCTGTTTGTCTCTTCACCAGGTACTAGTCTGATTCCAGATGTTTGTTCTTCAGACCACTGTAGGTTTTGTACCTTGTGCATTGTTTTGAAAGCACAAGACATTCAAGTGCACTATTAGCATATGCAAATGTTATGTTTCCATTTGCAAATTACAACAAATCCAAGAACTATGAGCACAAATGATAGTGCAAGTAAAGAGACTTTCCTGTTCATCAGAGGCTAGATTTGATTCTTCATTGAAAACAAAGCTATGTGATGTTTGCCAGAAGTTTGCCATTTAATCTCCAGCACCAAAGTTGAAGACTTTTGGCAGCTTGAGGAAAAAAGTGACATGAGAATCAGAGGCCAATATAAATAGAATTTTAAATGGGGGGGAGAAAAAAAGAGGAAAAAATAAGACAAAAAAGACCAAGCATAATCACTTCTCTGTGCTTTGAAGTTTTCCCAGTGTTATGCTACAAGGAGTTGTAAAAATCACACTATTAGCTTTCTTTTCTTGGTAGGAGCATTAGTAAAGCAAACTCTGAAAAACTGAAAAATAGAAAAGATTTTGAAGACAAAGTCAAGCTATAAATCTATGAGATCCTCCTGTACAAGATTAAGTCAATCACAAAGGAGCTTGACAAGCTCTGAATTCCTGAATTGTTGAAATCAAACCCACACTGAGGAACAACTGCGAATACAGCTCATATATCTGTAGTGAACTGAAGGAAGTGTCAAGCCACTGTTTTGGTAAATCTGAAATCAAAAGAGAAATCTTGGTTCTGTGAGTCAATTCAGTTTTGTAACTGTTCCTCAATTCTGTGAGAATTTCTGAACAGACGAGGCCAAACCTTGAGTAAGTGTAAACTAAGTCAGCTCCACTGCCATTTGGAAGAGGAACAGCAGTTAAGGATCCTGTGCACCATATTTAGAACAAACTTCCTTGTACAGAAACCTCCAAATACCATTTATCCTTCGTCATTAATATTCATGTAACTTCAATGAATGCTCTGACGTTTTTCCAGCTTTAGGTACTTTTTCCTCACATGCCTTTGACCTATGGGGATTTTAAAATGAGCTCAGCTCAGATTTAAATGCCAGATAAATTTCCCTCCCCTGCCATTTCCATGGCATAGTCGTGATCAGGTGTTTGGGGTCTGAACAGGGAGCACACTCAGCTGAAAATCTGACTTTAATGCGGGGAAGTTTTTTTCTAACTACTGTGAAAAGGGCTCACAAATAATAGATCTCACATTTCTCTGTATTGCAGGTTTGCTGTGAGGTTTAATTCACTGCTCTTGCAAAGAATTTTGAGATTGGCGATCAAAGGTATTACAGAAATGGAAAGCTTTAAAAGGGAGGGACACAGATCTGAGCACAAGCACAAAGCTGGTCATGCTGCTGCCTTTTTGAAAGCAGAGCCAAAAGAGAGCAAAGACTGATTCCAGCAGGCCCAGCCAAGTGTCCTGGCTCTGAACACTGACTTACCTTGTTTGTGGTCCCCAACCTGTGCAGATGATCACAGCAGAAAATCTACAGAGCCATGAAAGACTTGACTAGAGCTTGCTACACCCCAACAGCCGGGGAGTTCCGAGGGAGGAGGGATGACCCTCTGCAATGCCATCCCCACAGATCTGTGTCACACAAGGGAAGGGAAACTCGGAAAGGAAAGAGCATTTCTGTAAATCTCCTCTGCACTACCTGGAAACACAGGAGCCAAAGCACTGCTGGGAATAAGGGAGATGCAGGCTGCTCAGGGAGCCCCAGCAATGGCCTCAGCAGAGCAAGGTCTGCCTCTATTTGTTTTATCTTTCTCATTTAGATTTAAGATACTTAAAAACATTTCTCTGGGGCCTCAGCTCCCAGTCTAACCAGTATCTTTACTTTCACATCCGCTCAGGGAATGCTGCAGGCTGCTCAACAATTCTTAACCCTGATGATTGTCAGGTTCTTTAAGCCTGGACACAGAAACCTGTACCTGCAGACAGTAACACGTGCTTAGGTGCTTCAATAATGACAATAATTCTGTTATTTACATGCTGTGGAACACCTTATAAAAGAAGCATTAAAACCAAATCTGTAGTAGACGACGAAGGATATTTTGCCCAGATTATGGTGTAGAACCCATATCTGCCACAAAAACACGCATCAGGTGTTTTGAATATTGACAGTTCCATTTTAAAGGCTGCACCTGCAGAAGCCAAGCGTGGTGAGCTCTTCATAGTGTGTGACAGCTTTCCTTCCAAATGAACTTTTGTGCTTGAGTTTGTTTCTATCTGCTTAAAAAGTGGCTCCATGGAAACACATGGAGCCCTCTAAGACAGCTTTAAAGGAAGGTAGGGGGAGTTTAAAAAGTAAACCTGTTTGAGAGTATTGATTTTGCAAGTAAGTACTGTGAAAAAGAAGGTGGAAAATGTGCTGGAAAAAAATGTGGAATTTAAATGAATCCTATAAATAACTCTTACAGCATACACATCTGTACAAAGGCAGAGGGAACAGGGAGATTTTTCGACTTCACTCCAGGTATCACAGTGTTGTAAGTACAGTCATCACTCATGGATGGTGTATGGGCTTGGATTCTCTGTCCTTATTTTCAAATTATTATCTCCTTTGTAGAAGATTACATGGAAGACCAGTGCAACCAAGACTCTGCAAATTTAAAGGAGCATGAAGCTTCTTTAAAAGTGCATTCTCCTGAGCTCCATACTTCATGTAGTTCAGAAACCCTGGAGAAATATCATTCAAGATCCTTGTAGCAAGGGAATATGTATCCAAAGAACTTCCCTACGACCAGATGAAAAGGAGCCCTCAGCAGATGACACAAGCTCTGCTGAGTGAAGACCACACGTGAGAAAAGCAACCAGAAAAAAATATCCCAAACAGGAAACAAACTGTAACAGACTAATCCATAACATTAAACCACAACCCACAACTCCTGTCCTTTTAACCAGCCCTTCACGAAGAACCCCTCACATGGCCAAGAGCAACATGCGATCATTTAATTGCTGAAAATCACTGTCCTTCAGCAGATTTCAGGTGCATTTTTTTCAGTTTAATCCACGAGTACCAGTCCATCCAAAGAGAAGGTTTTGTGCTGTCACTCCAGAGGAGGCATTTAGGATTGCCCTGCTCCTTTTATCACACTGACCCTGGTTTGTCCCTCCAGGCCATCCTCAACCACAGTGTGTACAGGGGTTTAATCCAACAGGGAGTTTCTCTGAATGGAAGCTCTTGTACGCTGTGCTAAACAAAGTGTTCAGAGAAGGAATATTCTGACTTCAAACTCCACATTCATTTCTTTGTGAGTAGAAGACAAGGTCTGCAGCGTTTGCAGCACCTCTGCTCGCCCTGCACTGCAGGGAACCTGGCAGCAAGGGGCTCAAGCATCCCAAAAGGACAAGAACACACACACCAGCCTGGATGCCATTTCCTCCCTTCCTGCTCTCCTTTGCATCAGATTCCTCCTTTTCTGCACACTTGTTTTCTTACCAGCACTTTTCATCTCCTTCCACCTTTGGCTGTGACACAAATGCAGAGCCCAACCCCCCTGCAAACAAAGTGCCCACCTGACCCACCGCACGGGTGCCAGTTGTTTGCAGATGGGATGGAAAGCTCCACACTTCCCAGCAGGATTCCTTATCCACCACTCTGCCTCTTGCCCAAGGATTTTATTTTTCCACGCTCATTTGTTGTCATGTTGACGACAACAGCTTCAGAAGTACAGTATGTTTATCAGAAAGATGCATATTCAATTAATATTGCTGTAGGCAATTTTCACTGCAAATCAAGGCTTACAAATCTCTCCACAACTCTCACAGATCAGCCCCCTCCAGAAGGATGTTTCAGCAGGATTCCCAAGATAATGCCACCCTACCCTGCAAGACCCTGCCTTGCTCATTTGGAACCCGACTAGAACTTTATTTACAGTCAATCTAAACTAGATACATCAGGAATGGAAACCTAAAATGCTGATCCTTTGATCTGTCATCACAGTTTTCCAGACATTCATTATCAAGCAGTTTGGTACCAATAACTGTCTGAGCCACCTTAAAATAGTCTGTCACTGTAAAAGCAGATATATATTTATAATTGGTACATACACACAACAGCTTCTGCAATAGGAACACAAACCCCAAGGATTTACAAGCTCAGCTTCTCACCATTCAGCTTTTCTACATTTTCAATTATGAGGAGATAGGAGGGGTTTTTTCATTCAAATCTACAATTCTCTACATTTTTAATTTTAGTCCTAAAGAGCAACCTAACAGGTCATGCCAGGAGGGCAAATATAAGCAGATGTGTATTCATCTCTTTCTAGATCTTCACTATCATCTCATTTTTCTTGTCATTATGAGGCAGAACAGCTTTGCTGGAACCAAATGCCATTGGGTTAATCAAGTGAGAGCACAAAGGTCTTTATGGGGAGGCCTCTTTGGAGGCTGCCTATCTGTGGCTGATAAAGTGTCCAACTCAGCACAACAATTACCCTTTCAGGGTGGGGAATATTTCCAAATATTTGTGATGCAGTGCAGCAGAAATTTAAACACATTGAAAGTATTCTTATTAGTATTTCAAAAAGTGTAAATTTCTGTCTAAAAATTTGGAGACGAAACCTCACCAATGATTTATAGTCATCATTAAATATACTTAGTGGGAAATTAAATTTGGTTTCATGTTTTATGAGCTCCCTTTCTAGGTACTAGACTGGAGTTCTGCCATTTCTTTAATTAAGAATTGATTAATCTTTCTTTTTGGTTCTGATTTTAAGAGAATGC
The DNA here is from genome assembly GCA_013396735.1 of Grallaria varia. NCBI lineage: Eukaryota > Metazoa > Chordata > Aves > Passeriformes > Formicariidae > Grallaria > Grallaria varia. Next base: position 384,220 of record VWZG01000691.1, on the reverse strand, counting down.
ACCAGCACTCTCATCTTGTACTGGGTTGGTCCAAAACTACACCCTTACCACAAAGAAATGTCTTCAAAATCAAGCCAGCAGTGGGACCCAGGGGATAGGGATGTTCCTGCTCACTCTGCCTCAGGTTTCCTCAGACCTCTTTGAAGCCATGCCTTGTGTTTTACCCCTATTTCTTAATCTGCAAAATGAAGAATGTGTAGAAATTACTATAAAGACTGTTCTTGTACTATAGGTGAAACGTCAGTTTTGAACTAATGATCTCCTGGGTTTGTCAAGGCCACAATCAGAGCCCAGGACCCTGAGGTGTCAGGTAGGGAACCAATCCCTCAGGCAAACACTCCAGCCAGTTCCATCACTGCAGACCTATCCTGATAAGCATTCTTAATTTAATGGAGCTCCTGCAAATAAACAAGCTTAATGAAGACTACTCGCTTCCTGGAATTCATTGTGCTGCTCCAATTTAATGCTATCAACTTCCATAAGAGGCTGTGACAAAGTCTCTGGAAAAAAAATAAAATATGCAAATTCAGACACTTCAAAGGCTTTTATTTTAATTGTCTAGAAGGCAGAACAGAACAAGAGCAACTCCACTAAAAATGGAAAAGGCATGAGAGGAAACTGATACATTTCCATCATTTCTTTCAGCTCTTTAAGACTTACTCTCAAGCTCACGGGTTCTCTGAACTCCTCTAAATCAGTGCACTTCTAAGGATGGGTTTGCATGAAATGTCCACAGAAGGAAAATGAAGACCTCGCAATAGTCTTTCAATTTCGGTCTTATTGCAACCAATGAGTTCTGTGCTCATTTGCTGAAGTTTCTAAATATTATGATTCAACTTTGGATCCCATTCAACAGAGTCTGACTGGTTTTAAGCCATTTTCAAACAAACCTGGGCTGAGCTGTGGCTTGGCACTCCAACCAGCAGAGCTCAGTGGGTTTGGTAGAATTTTGCCTAGGATTTGAGGGCTCTTTTGAATCAGAGATGAACTCAATGAGAAAACTTCAGAGCTGGGCCAGAATTTGTGGGTATTTGGATCCCTAGTTGTGGTTCTGGCCCAGTTCTAAACAGTCGAAACCACAACTCAAATCAAAACCGAGAAAAGGTACATACAAAGCCAGCCAACTACAACAACCAAATTCTACACAACCCCCTCAGTTAACAGCTTTACAGCGAAGCTTTTAGGCCATTTTTCATGCTCCAATTTCTCTCTTAGTCTATCAGAGGAACTCAGCACTGTGCAATGACTTTGCATCAAATGAAAATTCCTTTAATGAGTGCAAAATAACTTTGGAGAGCTTAATTTAGTTTCCTTGTATTACATCTGAATTGGTTGAGGGTAGGAATAATTTTGAATTGACTTTATTTAGCGAGCTAATTTATCTCAGCAAGCAAGTTCAGTTCCAGGATTAGGAGTAAGCTCCTCCATAATGCTGGAACAGTCAAGTGAAGAACTGTTGTGCCACAGACTTAGGGCAGTTAATAAAAGTTAGTACAATAGCATTGAAGCTGAAATAAAAATTGTATCATCAATTGTGGTCAAAATTTTCAAGGATCGATAAGAACAGTCCTCAAGTCACAGATGTGAATTATTTTTCTTAGTGCTCTCCTGGAACACAGTTGTTGTTATGGGAAAGTGTGAAAAAGTACAGAGAACAGAAAATAATTCATTAGAAAGCAGCATGAGGCCAGAAGGTTCCCTCTAGCCTTCAGAAATTTTACCAAAGCCTGGCTTTTTCCCAATTAATAACAGAAAAAATTAAAATAAAATCAGGCAGAAAAGACAGCAAGTGATTAATTGACATTACAGGTTATTCTGTCATTTAAATTCTCCCGTGTACAACTTTTCCTCAGCCAGCCCCCAGTGAACCACAGGAGTTTACTGCTGTCTGACAAGTCCTCCTGTTCATTTATTCTACATTCCAGAGACATGTTCCAATTTTGGGATAGTTATCTGAAGGAATGTTGAATTAACAGCTACAAATATATCTTATAGGCATGAGATTACAAACAGCACTTCATTGCTGTACAACATTTAAAACTTACTCAAGCAGGGCCTCTCAGCCTGAAGCAAAAGTGCTCCACAGCTCAGGCTTTGCCCTAATATCCCTAAGTGCAGGATCTGGGACTCTCAGTGTTCTCAAATGAGGAATTCCAACAGCCTGTCCACAAAGAAATCCATATCCCAGAATACTGGATGGTAAATCCCCTGATCACACATGCATATGGTTCATGGGACCACCCAGAAACCAAGGTGGACAATTCCTCATCTCCTTCACCTCAGCTGTGCTGCAGAAATGTTTTTTTTTTTGTCTGTGGTGTCCAGCCAATCCACCTGAAATGCCTCCAGGGCAACAGCTTTGGGATTAATCTCAAAAATACCATGAAATTTTTCTCAGTTCCTAGCCTCAGTTTCCTATAAGCATTCCTGGAAGCATAACTTGTTCTGAATCTTTTCTAACTCCCCTCTTCCTCCTAAAGTATCTGACCCCTGGATTCAACTGTCCACATAAACACCTGTAAAAGCAGGTACTGAAGGCACACGAGTTGTTTGGAAAAGTGTAGACTGGAATAAAAAGGTTCGGTTTTTTTAAGTTCCCAACTCCCTCAGTGGTTGATATTTGTGAAACAGCTCAGAAAAAAAAAAATCATGATAGAAAATCAGAGATTCTTTGCTGAAAGGCCTCAGACCCCAGGCTCTCCTGGTTTACAGCACATGCTTGTATAAATATTTATTTAAAAGAAATGAAGTGCTGCTATTACTGAGCGCACAAAAAAAAAATTCTGAAACACATGTTTTTCCCAAACATTATTTTGTAAGATGATGATACTGTTTTGTTTGGTGTGTTAATTCACCCAATGGATGTAAGATAATGAAAAGCAGCTCAAACTCCTTTGCTCTTAATTTATAGCTGCTTTCATGAGGAAGATGCCCCTGTTCTTCAAGCTATTCTGCAGAGCTTGTCAGGCTGAATTGGAAACAAGATGAAAGGTACTATCAGCATACCGTAATTCTGTATAGTTAGTTCCCATATAGCATTTTAGCAGCTCATTTGAACAGAATCGTTAGAGAGTGGAAGAGATTTTAAAAAAAAAAAGAAAAATAAGAGCAGGTATGAAAAAGATTCAGGAGGATCTATAATTAAAGCCACATGCAGAACTAGAGCACAGTGTTCTTGTGCTTCCTTTCAATAATACTTCATAACCCTAAGGATATTATCTCAGTCAGGGGCCTGGTGAGCAGGACAAAGGAACATCCATAGCCCAAACCTCTTTAAAGTTTGTGTTTGGCAGGATAAGACAAGGGAGTGATCTTCAACACTATTTTGTGTTCGGGGTGTGGGCTTATAAAGATATACAGAACTAAGAACCAAGTCTTGTGCTTTCATGAAGGAACAATTAAGATCTGAAAAGGACTCTGAAAAAAAAAAACAAAATAATAAAACTCAACAGCCTGCATCATAACATAAAGAATTTGGAGCCCTTTTTAAGCAACACAAAGCTCTAGGAAGCTTTGCAGTACTTTTAATTCGTGGGTTTGCCTGAGCAATACACCTGCAAACCTTGTAAGATCCAGCTTATACCCAAGAGCTATCCCTGCTCTTTTGTTTTTGAGGGAAATACTTGGATAAATTCTGTGGTACCACCCAAACTTCCACTGACACCAGGCAACTAAAGGGATACTCTGAACCACAAGGAAATAGCACACAGGAAGCAGCACGGGAAAGAGAAATCTTTCTGAACAGGAGTTTTTGAGGACAGATACCCATCAAAACAGGCACAAACACTAGGATGCTGCTGAAAGATGTATGGTGAGACAAAGGAGGGACAAAAAGGGGAAGAAAATAGTCCTGAAATTAGCAAATATTATGTCTTAGTGAGCAGGCATAGTAAGGAAAGATAGGGTTGAAAAAACAGATGAAAATTCAGATTGCTTGGATATCAACATATAATTTATACAGGGAAAGATTGGAGATATACGAAGTATTTTTTAAACTGCCAGTTCACAGAGAGAGAAAATGCAGCCGAGTTAAAGCCTCGCAATCTGCTGCAGCAGCTCTGCATGATAAGGAAGCGTCTGTCCAGAGCAAATGTCACCGCTGCAGATGGACCTTTGCACGCTGCCAGGCTCCTTCCCAAGGCCGGGATTTTGGGAGCAGCCAAGCCCGGGCGGGCCGGGGGCCCGCGGCCGCCCCCGCGCGGGCAGCGAGGGCATCGCGCCCCGGGGCTGCAGGGCAGGGACCTCATCATCATCATCATCAGGGGTTAATTGGGCTCTGCGATTGCACAGCACAGCAGTGCAGAGGTTTTGTGTCCGGTGACCAGGCTGAATGCCTCTCCTCTCCTTCCCAGCCAATACAGCCCCGGGAGAGGGCAAATAACCCACGTTAGGGGCTGAAATCCACGTGGGCTCCTTTCTCTTCTCCAGTCAAACCACCCGTGTCCTGGGGTTCGGACTGAGGTGGTGACAGCAACACTGCCCTGCTGCCTCCCTGTGTGGCATCAAAAGGGTTCCCCGATGTGACATTAATACAGGTCACGTCAGTGCCACAGGGATATGAAGATTCCTAAATGCAAGAGAACAGGAAAGGTATGAATCACAGGCAATGACACACAATTCAACTCGCCAACATCTGCTCAACTGTTCTTGCAAATGAATGGTGCCCTACCTCTGGCAAGAGAGGGGAAATGAATTTAAAAAAAATGTAGCTACAAAACTTCCATAAGAAAATGATATCCTGTGGTTTGTAGATGCCTTCTTGAGGCTTTACAGTTTGGGGAATCCAAGTGCTAAGTATGCTCTTATCCCAGCACAAAGAAACCCCTTGGGATTACCTGTCTGAAAAACATGTATTTGATCACTCACATATGGCAAAGGCTTTTTCCAAGGAATGTTTCTGTTCGCATCTTTCAAAAGGCCATACCTCCCTCTCAAACACCTACAGGAGAGCCACATTTCCAAATATGCTTCACGCTGGCTGATAAAGCCAGCATTTAATGACACACACCCTTTTAAAAATCTGGGCATTTATGTGGGTTCCTACATGGAGCACAAGTTCTTTATCTCAATTCTGGCCCTGGAAGTCCCCTATTTCCATGGTTCAGATACAGTGGGAGCAGCACAGCTACTCGTCACACTTTTGTGTGCCTACAAGCAGCGCACCACTGGTGTCTTAGAGATGCGTTTAAAGGGATCTAAGGTGCCTCCTTTGAATTTCCTTTTGGAAGTCAATCATGTCACTGGAACTCCAAACATGACGTGTTTGTGTTAGCCCAGCCCCTCTCCTGTTATCAACAGAGGGACATGGTGAATGTGAAGCTGCAACACTTTTCATGCCTGCTCTTAGTACAGATTATTGAGACATTTACTGGACAGGGACAAAAGATTCTTATTCACAAACCTGGCAAGCTCAAGAACAGCAAACAAAGAGAAATAGAGATGTGCACATTCAAAAAATGAATTGGAAAAATTCCCTGGCTTTCCTTCTGTTTCTGAAACTCCTTCTGTTTCATTATCTCTGCATTTCTAGTGTCGGAAGTTTATGACCTATCAATCAATGAAGTATTAAGAGTAACTATTAAAGACATATTTATGTGAGAACCATGTGTAGCTCTTGGCATCATGTCCAGCCTCAGCCTCCCTCTGAGCCCACTCATTTCTCCCTGAGCATTTTCCTCCTGAAAGAATGGCCCTACTGTCAAATTAGTCATTTAACCATTGACAGAATGCCTGCTTCTCTCATTTTAAATTTGTGATCTGTGTAGGAACAACCAGTTGATTCAAGCACTTATGTGGGCAGACGGCTTTAAACGAATCATTAATGGAGAGAGAATTTTAAGCACAAAAATCAGCAGAGACACACAAGAATTTGGTCTGGTGGTTATTCCTAAACTGAGGGATAGACCCGTTGGCTCTGCAGCTGGGCTGTCCCGCAGGAGGAGGGGACCCCGCAGCTCATGGTTTCAGCCAGCAACATTGTTGTTCCAACCAAATCCTGAGATTACTGCTCGTCCCATGAAAACACAGAGTTAAATCCTGGAGCTAATGCAAGTTTGGCCATAAATTTCAAGGATACATTTTCAAGATTGTTACGTGATTATCTTATTCTTTAGCCCTGAAGAGAATGGAAGGGGGGTAGGTGAACACCAAATAGGAGAGAAAGAAGGTAATTAAGATGGGATTCAAAAGATCCAGTTTCAGATTTCCTAGATGATTTAAATAAACAAATCATTTTTACCTTCATAATGCCTCATCTCCCAATTTTACCTATTTAATCTGTTCTATTTATGAAGGCTAATTAAATCTCAAAGAGGAGAATTTGTTTTACTGCACAAAAGCACAGCACACCTGTAGGCATTCCTAATACTAACAAAATAAGAGAAACATCATAATAAAGATATAAAATTAGATCCCTCGCTACTCCCATGTTTGAATATGCTGAACTTTGGCAAGTTTTCCTTTTGGATTTGTTGGAATTCCAACACTGATTTTAAATATTGGAAGTCTAGGGACAACTTTGCATTTGCTGAGAAGAGCAGATAAAAAATACAAGTGACTGAGACAAATTATGCCAATCACAATGGAAAAGACACTGAATGGGGAACATTCGAGGAAAATAAGAGTTCAGGAAGGTTGTTAAAGAAAAAAAAAAAAGTAAGGAAATTGTGGAACATGAAAATAAGAATGGAAACAAACCTGAAAAATAAATCCAGAAGTTGAGAAGAATTTAGAGAATCAAATGATGGATCTGGAAAAACAGATAAATACAGGGTCATCGAGGAATCTTAATTTACAATGTTGGCTCTATTAAAGTGTCACGTGTAATTGGTTTTCACAAGAAATAGTAATTTATTTCATGGGAATCAAACACTGAATAGTAGGGGGAAATGGGGAACATAAAAGTAGCAGCAAAGCCACTGTACCTCCTCAACAAGAGGCAGAAGATCAAACACGAACTTTAATAGTAGCAATCTTAGGACCAGACTTAATAGTTGCAAATTGCACCAAGTGCTCTGCACACCGACGTGCAGCAACACTCCGAAATTAATCTGAGGAAAAGCTGCTAAAGGTGGGGGGAGCCCACCAGAGTGCTAATGCATCATGGAGAGCTGTCACAAGGAATGAAAGTACAGCAGCAATTAGCAGACACAGTACCAAGCACTGTGCCACTTTCCCCATTTTAATTGTACTTCATCTTAGTCAGAATCTAAACTCGAACTGAACTCTGCTGGAGATGGCAGAATTGACTCATTTTGAAGAACACAATGGCCTAACAGTTAACTTCTACTTTTCGAACAAAATAAAGAGTAGGAGTTTAAGAAAAGAAACCCAGGGAGGAAGAACTGGGAATAGCAATGGCTCAGAATAATTTGCTCAGAACACTGTTCATGTTCTAAAGGAAATCCCTATAAAGCTCTAAAATACCTCCCATTGCTCTCTCAAATGCCTTCTTTGCATTTACACCCAAGACACTGTTGAGAACTCGGCTGTTCCTGTGCACCAGGTACAAGATCACCAGAGCTTTTCACTGTGATCCTTTTCCCTCCATCCTCTTGTCCCTCGTGGAGAATGAACTCCATGGAGACTCAGGTGTGGACCCTGGGGCAACACCACTGGGCCAGATGAGAGTCTGCACAGTAGGTCAGCACAAGCAACAGGATTCATTATTGATGTTGATGTCTACTTAAAACAAATTTTCAAAATGGATTAATTTCTTCTTTATGATTTCTGATGGCCACAGAATACAGAATAAGACAACACAGATTGTTCAAAGTCCGTCATTCTCTTCTGTCTCATTGCCCAGCACATCATCACAAAGAAATACTAATTCTTCCTACTAACCCTTCAGAACACAATGTTTTAACCCTGAATCATATCATTTTTATCATAATTGTTTTCACATGAGCACAGAACATCAGATATCAGAAAAGAAGCAAAGAAGGAATCCTTCCAAGAGGAGAATAAAGAATGATTCAGAGTGGAGGGGAGTTGAGTCCGGCCCTGTTCAGAGCTTTGTGAGCAACCATTTTATGTCACTAACACGAAGAACTGGTAAAGGTCAGATGGACCATCAAATGTCAGTGATATTCATTCCACTGGACCAATTCCAGGGGTTCCTGACTCATTTTTTATTCTGGCAAAACTGAAGTCCTCTGAGGGGGGGAAACTGTGTTCAATCACAAATGTCAGACTGACAAACTGGTTTCAACTCCTTCACAAACAGAATTCCTGTCTTGTTTCAGGAGAATTGCATGAAATAGCAACTAGAATCATGATTATGAATGAAAAACCACCTGATTTGTACCTTTATTATCCCTAATGGGGGTCTTTAAGTTTAAAAAACTCACAGTATTTTGAGTTTTATGGTTGATTTCTTCACTCAAGTTCTTTCATACAGTGAGTCTGGACAGGATAAGAAATGTGCACCAAAATCTGAGGCACCACTACCTGGAGGAGAAAAGCATCCCCTGCATAGCTGAATAAACCCAAAATAGTCCCATCAGCACTAGCTGGTAGACAGCCTCCTCCAGTGAAATTATTGCTATTGTGTTTCCCATGGAGAATTCAAAGTAAGAACCAGATGTCTCTTACTTTTCTGTAAATTCAAACCTAACTGAAGTGACAGCTGAATAACTGAAGGAGCTATTCTGAGAACTCCCAGATAGCACATGGAAACCACGGCCTTTGTCTGCAGGTGTTTGGATTGATTTCTCACATGGACTATGACCAATAATTATGCCACTGAAAAGAAAAGAACAAAGCGCACAACCCTCAGACAACTCAAAGTATAATTTTAAAGCGAAGAAAAACTTTTATTACAGATTTCTCCAATGAAATCCCTGGAATTTTGTCACTGCTACACCAGTAAGTCAGAACTACCACCAATCCCTTCTAAACAGTAAATTTTTAGCAGGCGTCAACTGTAAGAAGATTAAATATGACCATTGTATGCTTAAATACCAAGTCCTCCACATTTCATTCAACTGTGCTTTATATTGCTTTTCTCTTGTATCTGAGCTCTAACCATAAATATGTTCCATGTCAGGCAGGAGAGCTGATCATGGATCTCAGGGACACGTGAATCAGATACCAAAGGAAAAGCTCTGTGGGGTTGGCCACCTTATCAAACATGTGCAAAAATGAGCAACAGAAACAAGAATCAAGGAAGTAAAGAAATTCCATATCTTGTTAGAATTGTCTCCCTCCTCTGCGTGGGGCTTTGGAAGAGAATGGCACAACCTGAGGAGCAAACACCAGGGGGTGTTGCTGGTTTTATACCCAGATGATTATTGTTGCCTCCCAAATCCTTGTTTGTGTAGCAGATAAAAAGCATCCAGATGTCCCCAAAACCCCTGCCCTGCTCTGCACATTGGTCTGTATGTCACTCTTGCATGTGCTGCTGAGTCTGCCATCAATTCCACAACCCAGCAACAGATGGTGGAGTTCTATCCTTCCAGGGAGCTACTTCAGTTCTTTTTTTATGAGATATTGGGGCAATTCTCTGCATTTTATTACACTTTTTCCTCTTTTTTTATTTAAACCTAGCAGCTAGAATTCATTGTGGCACCACACTTCCAGGGACTAGAATTTATTTTTGGAGTGTAAAGCAACCTGTAAATTTATGGGTGCGATATAAATAAATAACCCAGTATTATTTCTGTCACTCCAAGCATGTCGGCTTTTTCAAGTTCACGTGAGGAATCTGGAGTTGGGCCTAGGGTTTTTGGAACTACAACTCACATATTGTTGCGTTAGTGCAAGATAATTCTGTGGGTACAAAGACATGGAAAACTCAAAAAATCCTTGAGCATAGTGGTGGCTGAGACACTTAGTACAGATGGAAATACCTCCTCCCTGAACAACGTGCTTTGGAGTTTGGGGTTTAGGGTTTTTTTTCTGTTTGAGGTTTATTTTGTTTATTTCCTTGTAATTGTCAAGGGTTTTAGGACATCACAAGCGGTCACTTTTTAAGGCAAACTGTCTCTCTCTGCATGAGACTGGTATGACTAAGATTTTACGGTGGTTTGTTAGTACCCTATGAGGTAGGAGTCTGCTGGCTTTTCAAAGGACTTAACAAGTTCAGCATTAAGGTTCTTAACTGAAAATCCTGCCAAAATTGTGATTTATCCAGCCCTTTTTGTTCCCATTTGGAGGGAGAGACAAATCCGTTGGGTTTTTTTTAAGTAGATCTTCATGCCACAGAATCTTCTTCATGCTGTTTGCACAGTTTAGCCTTTAAACAACTTAGGGTTTCTCCTGATGGAAGGCCAAATTTTCATCTAATCTCATTTCAAAGGAATTCAGTAGAGTTACTCCAGAAAAACAGTTTGGCCCATGGACTGTACCCAGAGCCCCCTTTCTCTATGCACATGTTTCTCTCCAAGAGAACCCAGTCAGAAATTACCTTAACACAGTATGGATTCTTCACTCTGAAACACTCTTTGCAATAAATTAACCAGTGATGGGGGACAAATGAGATAGAGAACATAGCTCCTGCACATCTGACATAATTAGGAGTCACATAAATTATACACAATTCAGCCAAAGTCAGGAAGAGTGAAGAAAAAAGGATGAGCACCAATGGAGGAGGAAAACAGAATTTCATGACAATTTTCATTCTATTCAGAACCCGAAAACAGGTTATAAGATTTTTAAAGTAATAAAGGGTTAACAAAGGACTAGGATTTGGCCTTGCAAGGCCAGCTGTGAGTTCACATCTCCACTGGTACCTCCCTGAACTGCTCTTTACTGAACCCACCACAGCCTCCTGCAGCCTCGGGGGTTTTCCTGGGAATCATTTAGGAACAATTCCACTGGGGTGACCCAATTCAGCATAAATGGATGTATGCAGAGGTAAGAGTTTAGATTTCCTCCACCAGGAGGCAAATGCTTCTTCATTGATAGCAAGGGTCTGCATGAATTGACACTGGTACAAACTTTCTCGGGCAAATGCTGAGAACTTAATTATTTTATAATTCATAGTCATGTAAAGCTGACATAAAGAAAATAGTTTCAGTGATATAAAAGTCACTGTGGTGTTTTTACAAAAACTATTACCAATGATATGTGAAAAAGTAAATAAGATAATTACTAGCACTGTAAGAGACATTCCGAATCCTTCCTTTCCTCTTGTTATAAATATGAAATGCTGAGTTTATTTTATTTATTTGAATATTCCCCTTCCAGAGTACACAGCTGAGGGACCAAGAGTGCTTTCTGCTGAGCTATGAATCTCTCAAATTAATTTTCTCCTTAGCAATATTCACTGAGCAAATTTGAAGACTTGCCAAGTTTTGTCTGGCAGGTGATATTGGTAAGTACTGGAAGTCAGTACTTCTGTATAGGGTTCCTGTTATAACCTGCTTTTCTACAAATGTTTGTCAGACCCTTACTACAACTCTGTCCAGTTCTTGTAAGGAAAAAGACATATCAACATTTTTGTAACAGTAAGAATTCAGACTCAGCAGAAATTCAGGACTTAATCCTACAAATCTGACTCACATTAATATTCTTATTGGATTTCCTCTCTGACTGAAATACATCTTATTAGGGCCAGCTACACAAGGGACTGTGGTCTTTAAAGAGGGAATAAGGGTATTCTCTTAAGTAGTCCCATCTAAATATCAGTGCCCACTGTGCAGATCCCCCCTACAGTCAAAGAATAGAAAGAAGAATACTAGAAGAAAGTCATCCCAGATAAGGCATCTCTGATAGCAATCCCAGGGATGCTTTAAAATATTCCTGTTCCCAGTTCTCTGTCCCTGACCTTAAGAAATCACTCAGAGTAAGGACACCACCTCATCCTCTGTCCATAGTCAGCTCCCAGGTCTCCATTCAATCTTCCAAGACATTATTTGGCCCATAAATCAGAGAACAATTCTGAATTGGTTGATATTACAAGTAAAATCATACTCTACCTCCTTATCACATAAAATGGACCTACAAGATTTTAAGGAAGCAAATAAAACATAACCCATCAACTGGAGAACTGCAGGTAAGCCACTGTTTCTAAACAATGTCACTTTCTAGACAACATGTTTTCAATATCCCCAGTAACTCTGTGTACGTTCATCTGTTACAGGAATCCTTGTACTTTAAACTTAAAGCTCAAACACCATTTTTTCTGTATCGTTGCCTCTGGCTCAATATCACACTGTCTTACTCAAAAGCAGAATCAGAAGTGAAAACAACTCAGTAATTAACCAGCAATTTGTATCAGAGATAAAATATCTTCATAGGAAGGCTATAATGGAATCGTTACTGAAAGATGTCTGAAAGCTCTACGTGGAAACGCAGAGAAAGATGTTTGACCTCAACTACATCGATTTCACAAATAAAGCCTTAATAACAGCCTGCAATCACACTTGGCTGGGCATTATTTCCCAGACACGCAAGGTCTGCATTACAGGGCCAGGAGCAATGACTCACTGCCAGCTGCCGTGATGGCACAGGGCAGCTTGTTATTCTGTCAGAAGTTGTTTCGTGCATGTTGTGAAAGCTTCCAGACATCTGATCCCTCAAGAAAACATTCCCTGCGCATAAGCAAGAAGGTAGCGAGTTTTCCCTATTTCTGAAACATCGTTAAGAGTTAACTTTGGAAGGTGGAGGAGAGAAATCTAATTATTCTTTCCTCAACAGGGAGGTTTTTAAAGACATGACTAAAACAAAGAAGGCTGAATGCTTTCCACCTGAAGGCCACACCAAGGCACGTGCTCCATGTACATCCCCATCCATCAGTACCGTGGGCTGCGGATCATTGGGCACTTCTGAACTGCAGAACAGGCAGACACAGCTAAAAGACTGCACAGCTCTTCTGCCTGGCCTTGTCTACATCCTCAGCAGTCCCAGTTCCCACTAGCAACAAGGAGAAACAGGAAAGTGAGCCAAGGGCACCAGTTCTACGACAGCCCCTGATGTGTGTCCATAATGCCCTCAGTGAGTCCACCCCTGTGATCACTGCCAGGGTCTAGAGACTGACTTTGTGTTTGTGCCCCCATGGAATAGCTGCTCTTTTGTCTTGTCTAACAGGTGTGACACACTGGTCACACTTGGAACAAATGGCACAGGCTGATTTGCAATGACTCTCCAAAGGCCTGGAAATGAATAATCATAATATAGCAACTGACTAAAAGTTTATACAACTTGTCTGGACATCTTCATTTTTGCTGTGTACCTGAGTCTCTCAGAGCTTGGCTTAAGTCATGAGATCTCAGGGTTCCTCATTTCTGAGCTCCCTGGAGATAAGCCTGTCTTTTTCCATGCTGACACTGCTGAGTGTGATCCTGGACAGTGTCCAGACTTTGAGAGGAGCAGCCAACATTGGACAGATTTTTCAATAACTTCTTAAACATTCAGAGGGAAACCAGCAACATTTCTTGTTGCAAAGCGATGAGGGTCTTAGTTTTACTGACATGTATCATCTGGTTCTTCAGTCTGCTCCTTGCAGTGAGACAGGACTCAAACCCCAGATACACACTGCAGGTTTCAGTGGTGGTTACCATTCCTCATTTCCCACTGACACCCTTCAAGATCACACTCTGTGTTCACACCTCCTCAATACCTTAGAACAACTGAGTGAGCCAGATCCAGGAGAGGTGAAAATCTTGTACTTAAATCTTTCTGCAGAGGGAAAAATCACAGATAAAAGTTTCCTGCTTGAGGGTATAAGTCAGCCTCTAACAATGCCTGAGGTTAGGACAGATGGCTGTTTTCAAACATTTCATTCCAGGATTGGCTGCTGTAGGGTTTCCTTGCAACTTTTCCACGTAGGACTGGCCACTGTCAGAGGTATGTGTTGGACTAGATGGCCACAGCCATGACAATACAATGGTACATTTCTTGTCTTAGCATTATAATTAACTGGTTTCATCTGATATGCTGTCCCCTCACATTATGACAAACTTCAAAACTTGTACCTGCCATGGGAAAAGTCTGTTCTCAGGAGTCAACAACAGTATTTGTACAGTAACTGAACCTGAGCATCATTTAACACCAGTTTCTCCACTGCCACAAAACCAATACATGACAGGTTAGTGACACCTGGGGTTTGAAGACTGAGTTTCTGCACAAATTCCTCAGAACCAGGGAACTTGAAGCCATAGTTTTGCAGATTTCTGGAAAAGTACTATGAGTGTTCCATCCTGAAATTGTAGCTAAAGAAAGGAATCCTGCCTTACTTTCAGAGCATCTTTTATTTATAGTGTTCAGACTGAAGATGCAGAGGAAGCAAGTTGAAGAAGAATGGCTCTCCCAGAAAAGGACAATTGTACCACTGCAAAACTGCAAGTGACCCAGTTCAGAGCACAAGCAAGGAAAGGCAAAGACAGCTGAGATGGCAAATTCACAATCTGGACACTTCGGAGATTTTCCTGAAAGTAAGAGAGAATGAGACAGAAGGATGAGAGAAAAAGAAATTTAATAACATTACCCAGAATTGCTTGAGCGAATCCTAATAATGAAGTATTGAGATAGATCTTCACTTAAACTAGGAACACATGTTGAAGAATCCCACCTTAGCTGTTCACAGCAACTGACTGCCCAAAATTCTAAGTACAACCAAGTTTATGTAACAATATTTATCACACATTAGTCAATCAGATATCCCAGTCTTCCCCTGGTATGTCATAGAACAGAAAGAATCATATTTCACTGCAAACACTGCTAGAACACAGAAATCCAGTTAGAATTGTACAAATAAATACTGTGAATGGAACAATCAGAAGAGCTAAATATCCCTCAGCTTCTCCACATCAAAAATATTGTGGACATCTGCTTGTATTTGAACACACCCTGAAAGCAGATCCTTAAAGACTCACAGCTCTTACAAGTATCTGCATTTGCAGCTATAGAAACTTTCAGACTAATGTTCATTGTGTGTTTAAAATTGGTACAGATGCACCTAGAAACAATGAGAAAAAACTGAGGCACCTACTGACTGCTCACCTGCTTCTGACCTCAGTGGGAGCTCTGCTGGAGGAAGGGGAAGCATTCCAAGGTACGAACCTGAAGGTGCCTTCATGCCACGTCTGCACTCAGATAACCAGCTTCTCAAGGATTTGTACAGAATTTTAAAAGGCTTTGCAGTATTTTACCGAATTTTAGAAGGCCCATCGCATACCTGAGTGATATGACAGATGACTGCACACCATCTTAGCAGTTACTGCCTCTGAAGTGATGTGCAGAGCCAAGACAATAAAGTGATCTCCAATAATGCTCCAGAATCTGGACACAAACCGTTCTGTCACAGGCTCAGCTCCCCCGCAGTGCAGGTAAATTTGCAGTCTGAGCAGCATCAAACAGGAGAACACATGGGAAATTATTCCTTGCTGCCTTTGCTTTCTCAACAGCCACATCAGCCTAAGTAGAAGCAAACAGTGCTTGCCTGAAAGCATCACACCAGTGTTCCCCAGTATCTGGAGCTGAAGAACAACTGGTAAGATTCAACACTCTGGAAATCAAGCACTTGGCGATAAAATCTAACTGCACTTTAAATTAGTTGCTTTCAGCTCATTTCATGCTTAATTCACATAAGTCTTGTCTGAATTCCACATTGGTTACTAAAATACAGGGTGGAAATAGGGACTAGGATATGAAGAGTGTAAAGAGAAATACATGATGCCTTTCATGAGTTAAGAGCAGCTTTATTCCTCAACCTTTGTGCTTCTAAGATTTATTGCTGCATAGATAAAAGGTAAGTTATTGGCTTTACCCTTTTCAAGGACTAGGGAAAGAAGGGCAGTTCTGACCACTTATTAACTGTCCACTTTGTTTGACTGTAAATCACAGTGAAAGATTCCAATTTTACATATTTAAAACAGTAGAAAATATAAACGACTCATCACAACTTTTTGTTAGAGTTGTGCTAATTCTTCAAGGAATGACCGTGATTTAATCTGCCTTCTAAAAGGAAAAGAACTCTACACATCACTTATGTGATGAATAGATAGTAAAAACTATTCCCAGCTACTCTGAGAGGAATTAATAATGGGAAGCAGAGGAGAGAAAAGGAATTTTAAACCCCAAAGTAAAAATCCTGATATGGATTTTCCTTACACTCTGCACACAGAGCATTCACAAGGGTTCCCCCCACAGGCTGTTGGAAGAGCAGTGGATTGTGTCCCTGAAACTGGGAGGTGCTCAAGAAAGGAAAGGCAGGGAGCCTGGTGGGGCAAGTTCCTCCCAACCCAGCTCTTCACTGGTCTCACATTTAAGGATGGTCCCTTCTTCCACAGGACTTAATTTATACTATTTATCAAGAACAAAGAATGTACAGATTAGTAGCTCAGATGCAATCAGCCCCTGTCATTTTACTCCCACCATACTGAAAGCCCTTTCAAAGAATCAGTGCCTTGGAGCTCTGGATAATCATCATTTAATACCTGCAACCACCATTGAGGAGGTACCCATCTATCAACATGTCACTTCACATACTAATAAAACAATTCTTCTGTTGTACCTGAACTTTAGAATCTCAAGCTGTCTTAGAAGCAGTAATCCTGAAAATTCTTATGGGATTCTTGTGATTTCCAGTGAAAAACTTGATTTGGGACCTCAGGAGTCACCCAATTTCTGGAAAAAACCCTCAGTTCTGATTCATGGAAATTAAATCTCTAAAACTATGTTTAGTTTAATGCTTAAAATTTGAAACACCAAAAGCAGTGATTCACCTTTAATTTAAGCCACAGTCTGTCAATAGTTACTAATGCTGCTGGATCACCTATTAGATCAGTGCCTTCAGAGAACACAAAATATATCACATGCAAACAGAATCTGTAAAATGTTTTATGCTACTTGATCATAACCTCAGAAAAGTATTGATTAAATTTAAGATATAAAGAAAAAAATGCAAAAGACAGATAGCAAGGCTGCTGAGACATCAACATTCAAAAGCACTTTGCTGAGTTATTTCTTTTTATCTCTCCAGAATCACTTTTGCATATTTTTATATTCTAAAAATACATTATTAACTGCATCTGGTAGATCAATAGCATAAAGTAGCAATACTGTCTTCCATAAACACCCAGCCAGTTTTATGGACCAGATTATTAGTAGTTAAATATTTAAAGCTGCTTGTCCTTTGGATCTCCCTTTGATGCTTGCAGCCAGAACACACTATCTTCCAACACCACATCCAGGCTCCACAGTGTGGGAGGAAGATTTTGAACCAGATCAAGAGCAAAATTAATATTCCATCCTTCTAGACATGAAAAGAAAACCAAGAATGGATTCAAAACAATGCTGCACATTTGGGCTCATTAGAGATTGTCTTCAAGGAATGATACAGAACGAACCATAAGGGAATAGGCAGAACAAATTTTTACGGATCAGGGTTTGGTTATTGCTATGAGTCCTGACACGCACAGAGTAACAGCACAGCAAAGAGTCAATCAACCAGTCACGCCTGCCTGGTCTCATTTTCTGTTCCATGACTTTCTCTTTCCTCTGCAGGGTTTGTCACCCTCAGTCCACTGTCTCAAGTGCAGAATATCTCAGATTTCCCCATGATTTGCTATCCCAGCTGCTGCCCCGTTTAGTTTTGAAAGTTAAAAAAAAAAGTTTGTCAGGGACCATCTACTACAAGTAACTCCTTTAAACTATATTTCAATTAAATTGAAATGAATGGACATCCACAGACCAGGAGGGCAGAGGCAGCAGCAGAACTGGAGCTGTTTATCAAGAGGATTCCAGGAGCTGATTCAAGAATCCCAGGTATGTCTATGGGAGAGGGGCAGAGAGGGGTGGACAGGGAGATGGGAATGCTGGTACGTGGGTCACATAACCATGGAATAATACATATAACCTGGAAACAGGACTGTCTCCCTGGAACTGAGCCCACCTCCCCAGGGCACTAGTCAGGCTGTGCACTGAAATGTAACAGTTGGTTTCAAACAAGCCCACAGTTCTATGACACTGAAATTTTAAGACTGAAATTCCTGCCCAATTTCCTTCCATGGTAACCAAGGAACAAACTTGAAGAGTTACACAGTAAAAATCAAAGGAACCCAATACAAAAACACAGTGTTCTGCTAGACCCTGTTGTCCAGTTGTATTTAGAATGATTCCTTTCTCTTTGGCCTTTTTCTGTTCTTTCAGTTGCTCATTCTCTTTGGGGGCTGCCCAACGTGCCCTCAAACCACCCATGGCAGGTGGGACAGGACTCCCATTCTCTGGACACAAACATGATTAAACTTTAAAGGAGCACTCCAGCATCCAGGGCAAGCGGAGCAGGCACTGAGGTGCTGCAAAGGCTGTTCATAGAAATCCATTCACAGGGAAATTCGGGAATCTGTGCTACACAGCACCTGGGCACAAGCAGTGAAAGTGTAACCTGTGATCAGCCCAAATACGTTGGCTTTTCCACTGACTCTGCAGGTGATGCTCAGCTGGGACCTGACAGCTGAGGAGGGACCGATGGAATTCCAAAGAGCACAAATATTAATTAGAACCAGACCAAAGCTGACTCTCAGAGAGCCACCACGCACAGGCCCCAATTCCAAAAATAAAGGATATATTTCTCTAGCACCTTGTCCCCATGATTGCTACTGAGCTGCATCACACAGGAAGCAATCCAATCTGTTCATACATTGTAGAAACTGTACTTGTAAATTAAATAATAAATGTGCATCCCAAAAACTCTGTTGGCTTAGAAAATACACTGAATTATATTAAAGAAAAAATTAGATGCTTGCCGATTTCACAGATAGAAAGGTAGTGTGGCACAACCACTGCACTGGCTAGTGCTAACAAGCTCATCACCATAACTAATTAACACATCTGTGTAAAAATGGACATGTCTTTGCATACATTCATCTGCACATATATTTCTGTTCCTGTTTTAAAAGTACTCCATATCATGACATATCAAGTACCAGGACTTACATGAAGTCAGGTAAAGGAAGTTAAGATAACAAAATAGTGCTTTAGTTTCTCTGAGACCTCTCTATCAATTTATTTCAGTTTAAATACAGTATAATAGTTTTCTCTAAAGAAGAGGAAAGAAACAGAATCGATCTTTTTGTCACTTGGAATCACATTATCTCCCAAGCATAATTCATATAAAGCAAATTAAGAGGCTGATCAAATGCTCTGTTAACATAATTCTTTAATAATAATATCACTTAGATTTTAAACTGCTTAATTAGATTTCAGTCATTGCAATCAACAGCCTCATTGAAACTGTTCATTTATAATTTATACTCTTTGCATTTTACTGTTCATTTTAAAAACAGCATTAACAATAAGAGCCAAGAGTAAGTTTTTTAAAAACATAGTAACAAAACCATTTAGGTTTTGGGGGGAACTTATTTCTTGGTTCACTGAACATCAGTGAAAATATTTCAATTGGCTTGAATGGATTCATGATTTCCCCTTAAGAAAAATACACTTGGACTTTAACCACAAGTCTAGATCCAGTCTTTTGCATTTGACCACAAATCTGAACTGAATAAAAGGAACCAGACTGTGCTTTTATTGAAAAGTTGACAAATCAAATAGATCTTTCAGACACACTTGAGGCCTAAACACAATCTATTTAAGTACCACCCACTACTTAGATTTTTTTTTCCAGCTAATGAAGGTGCAAAGAAAAGGCCTAGATATTACACCATTTGCTGAAGTAATTTCTTTATTTTAAAGAAGTATTTGCTGGGAAACACATTGGAGTGTTGTGTAAGGAAGCACTTGTGCATTTATGCACACTTGAACACAACCATGTCCACAGTAACATTTGTGCTGACCTCAGACAGAAACAGGACCCCCAGGGTCAGGTGACTGACTGTCTTGGAATAAATGACAATTATATCTCAATGGTAAAGTCCAACCTTTGGGCCTGGCCTGCCCCAAACAGAACTCCCACCTGATCCCACCCCCCTGCACAGCACAGGTACAATATTACAGCTCCAGGACTTTGGGTAAGATATGGGGATTGTGGTTCCTCTTTAACAGAGAAAACCTTCATGTTAATGAGAGAGACATTTTGCTTTTATTCCTATTATTTTAATAGCCACATCTTTGTCTTCCTGTTGTTACTGCAAGACTGTATATTTATATACTTATCTATTTATAATTATACTCCCTTGAAATAAGCAGTGAGTGGTTAACACCTTGGTGTTTCTTCAAGAACTATTTTAGCTGCTTAAACTGAACACATTTCAGTAGCTCCTTCCTAGCAGTGCCCACAGCAGACCCCAGCAGGATTTTAACACCCATCCCTCTAGAGCATTCTGCTGATATGCTCAAAATATAAGTGTAAACTACCAGGCATCTGCTAAGCTACTAGTGAAGTATCCAGTAAGTAAATAAATGCATCTGGGTTGCAGCCACTGAGATTTATAGCACTTTTCCCTGATTTCCTTTTTCACACTACAGTAAATACAGTAATGGTGCTGGCTAATAAACAGTCATAAATCTGCCTTCCTGTGTTTATGATGTTTGCTGATTGAAAAGTAATGCTGTGAAACTGGTGAAGTCAGTGACTATGAATGCAGGAAGGCTTTGGGTGCTGGGGGGGAGCACGTTTTTAATATATTTGAAACAGTTTACTTTGCAAGATGTCTCCACTCCCACATCAATAAGTTGGGGTTTTCTCATAACCTTCACCCCCTCTATTTTCCACATGCTGTAAACTAGGTTTTTATTCCTAATAAATTCAACAGATCCAGTGCAGATGTAGAAGAGAGGAGGAGGTCTGGAGGCTTTTTTGAACATGGCTTCTCACCAACGACTTAATTCAGTTCCCATGAAGTTGTCGGAAAAATTCCTGCAGACTTTTCACGAGAGTTGAATTGGGCTTCTGTTACTTCCTTCCTTCCACACTATTTCTTTTATAACCCCTCTCCCACCGTCGAGGACAGTTTGGGAGCAGTGGTGTACAACACACAGCTGTTCTCCCAGCACAATTAATGGAGCTGTGCAGGGAACTTCTAAAAGTGCAGGAAATGTTGGCTGCAGGATCTGCGCAGGCAGAACCTGGCACAGCATCCTCACAGCAACATCCAGACTGTTCCTGTCAACATCTCCAACCACGCTTACCCTGATGGGACTGTCCACAAAAGGCTGACATTTCTTTTCAAGAGATGACACTTTTGAGAAAAGTGTAGAAAAGCGATAGCAGGTTTTTTCTCAGACATTCCTTGGTGTTAGTCTGAGAACTAAATCAGACGCAAACAGAAAAGGTGATTTAATTAGATGATTTTATCTTTAGCAACTCTGGAAACAACTTAACTGAAGACTCGCCACTTCTGTAAGTTGGAAGCGCTATACACTTGTCAAAGGTAGCCCAAATATTAATTAAATCACTTTGCAGATGTCAAATCTGCACGATGTCAAGTGAAGGCTCCAGGGAATGAGCTGTGTTTATATTTCAAAAGAGGGGAAAGATTTTCCTTTCTACCAATGAGAAGATCAACACACTGTTGGCATCAGGCAACAAAAGTGGTACCTTCTCAGCAGCTCATCTTGCCTTACGTCCCCCCTTCCCTCTACCAGATGTGCTGATTTCAGGGAAGTTTAAAGCATAGTCCTTCTAAGCAAACAGTTAAGTCAGACTTAGCTACGCTGACCTGTAAAAGCTCTCTCAAAAGGAAGCATAATGTCAGTTTGACAACCTTTATCCCCTCCACCGGTTATGGCTACCAACTTTGCAGACTGATACAAAATACCTCCCCACCGCCCACAGGAACCTCAGCACAAAAGAGGAGGTGAGAATTCATGAGTGACTGAACAAGAAATCCCAGTATTTCCTTCCACGAGAGCCCACATTCTCATCCCCTCCCAGTAAAACTTGCACTAATGCTACAGGGGAAAACCTTCGAAGGGAGCACACAGCTGCACAATGGGAATACCCACGAGGAATTGCAATGGACACTCTCCTTCCCAGCCATTATTAATTTTTCAGAGCTGCACAAGCCCAGCCACAGCTCCATCCAGGACAGGTGAACTGGCAGGAGTTCACTGAAGATCACAGGGTGGGGGGCAACATCCATTTTTATTCCTTTTTTTGTTTGTTTTTTTGATACTTAAGAATACAAAACAGGCAGCTGTAGGAATGACAGGAGGGGAAAAAACCCTTCTTTTTGAACATGAGAATATATTACTTTCTGTAACCGGGTCAATAATATTTGAAACAGGAGTTAAACTGTACATCAGCACTGCCATTTGATACATATTTTTCGGGAGAAGAAATTAAAACTGTAGAATTCAAGTGCTAAAGACAAAACATCACTGTGCAGCTCTGGAACACTGAAAGGTCACTGCCTGTCTTGCTCTATCCCTGGTATGCCCAGTTTATAATTTCCCTGCCACACGTGAATCTCCAGACCCATTTTTATTAGTGCTAAAATAAGACTGTTCTCCCACTGTCACACCATCTGTCTTTTCCTCCTGCCTGCCAGTACACAGAACATCTAGGAGTTGTTCTGAGAGGAGAAAAATGGGAAAGAAAGGAAACTGTGTTGTTTTGGTCACACACTCTGCTGGTGACAGCCTGTCTCCAGCAGCGACTGTCTCCACAGAGGGACACATTCAGCCTTCGCCAGCCCGTGACACACAGCGAGTTAAAAGAGAAGCCCAAAACAAAACCCTCACTGGTTTGGAATGAGGAGAAATGAGATTTCCTTTCTGCTCTCCCACTGTGTGACTGCAGAAAAGGGCAGCTCCTCCCAACATCAGCCATCAGTGCTGCCTTGTTGACATTTCAGGTTCTGTATTGGAAATTTCTCCTGACAAATTTCTGATTCAGACAGAGACTGAATCAACAGCAACAAGACCTGCTCACAGCACACACCAAAAGGAGGATTTTCAGAAAGTGACAGAAAACACAATATGGGCTGTTGCTGCCTTTTTAGAATTTGACTTTAAATCTACAAATGTCTTTTGGGGACTTTTTAATACAGGCATCAAATTCCTCCCCCCCCC
>VWZG01000691.1:286061-361279 GCA_013396735.1 Grallaria varia | reverse complement strand
ATCCTTGCACTCGGTATGAGTAGCAATCCAGGAGACTGCGAACTCCACTTATACTGAAAACAAGATAGAAATGAAAAAGTACTGAGTAGCTCAAGTGGGTTACAGACTGTTATTAAAAAAAGTGTCTTCAGGTATAATTTTACACCTGCATAACACAGATCCCAGCAGTCAGAATCTTGTGAAATGAGCTGGATCAGTCACTTTGCATTATGTGTTAGAAAAGTATCTATAACTATTTCTGAGACTGAATCAAAGGTCTTTCAGCAGGAAAAGAGTAGTAAGAATGCATCATTCAGAACAGATTATCAGGCTGACCATCTCCTAAATCTCTTAAGGTTAGACGAGAAGAGGGAAAAGGACCGAGCAGCACAAGACTCCTGTCCACTGTAATTAACACATAAAATTGTACCTCAAGAGAACATTCATATTTGTTTAGTTCCTGGCCTGGTGGATGAACTTGCCTCCAGTACCTCCCCTGCTTTGACTGTAGGATATTTCAAAAGCAGTAAAAGAATGAGTTATGACAAAGAATGATGGATAACATATATCTGGAAATATACAGATCAGGAAAGTTATGGAAGCCATAATTGCCATTTGTTTGCAGGAATGAACCCTTGATAATAAAACTAAAATAAATACCAGTACTGTATGAATCTATTCCAGTATTTTACTGCCTATTCCAGTAGCTCAGATTGAGAGACTAGTTGGGCTAAACCAAGAGGAAGAGTTTGCAGGAGCTTCCTGGGGAACTTCCATTTGCTTTTCACCCACTACCAGAGCAATGTGGCTTCATCCTCTGTCTAACACTCTTTGCAACATCCTGGAGTTTTAGTTTGGGCTAAAAATGATTTTGCATTGAAGTCATTTGACTTTTCAAATTTTTAAGATTTTTCATGGGAAAATAGCACCATCTGTAGGAAAAAATGGACCTAATTTGATTAAAATGTGTTTCAATTTTCAAGCCATTAAGCAAAACAACATTTCTAAGAAGAAATACCTTACTTTTCCAAGCAGGCTCATGTTTTATCCACAGAGAAAGCCAAATGGACTTCCGCTAGTCTCATGAAGGACGCTGCCATTCCCATTCCGTGATTAGAAAGAGCACAAAAGCTTAGTGTTCTAAATCCCCTTAACACAGCTCAGAGGGACAGTCACTCCCAGCCTACAGCCCCCAAATTCTCCCTTGGCAGCAGCCGTTTTTCTGGAACTGAGTCCTACTCCTACCCTCACCTTGCTGGGAAACATTGCAAAATCATTTAAAAAAATCAGTTTTAAATACAAGAAAAGTCTATTGGATTTGGAAACATTTATAGTTTATTTCATATTGTTTGAAATGTTTATATATACTGTCCCTTATTTCCAAGCATGAATGTTTGAAAGGCTTTCAAGATGTATTGTGACATTTGTTACTTTTAAAGGTACAAATACCATTTCAATTAGCCTAATGATGGTTTCCTAGGAGAACTGAAGATCCACTTAAAAACACTCACAGATCAGAAAAGCAAATGTGTGCACGTAGGCATGCTGATGTCTGTCTTCATCAGATGGCCAGAATACTGCTTTTACTGGTCTGTGGACCTTTCTTCATTTAGCCTTCACATTTCACTCCAGTTTCTACACTGACCTTTATTTCTTCAGGGCAGTTGGACTATGCCTAAAGCAAAATTTAAGACCCACCCTAGCTCACACTGCCTGCAGCAAATCTTTGGGGACTGTTCAGAATAGCTGCACCACAGCTACATGAACTGATGATTTTTTGCATCCGATAACACTATTAATGCCATTTTATTTGTCCAGCCTTCAGGTGAGACGTGAAAGAGCACAGTGTTACCAAAACACCAGCAGCTATTCCAGCAGCACAGCTGTTACACCGGATAATGGAAAAAGATGGCCCAGCTGAACATGTTCCCCCCAGCTAAGGAAGCAGCCCTGGGGTAAAAGGGGTCAGAGGAATAAAATACAGCTTCCTTTCATTCTCTGGGTTTGACAAGAGAAACCTGTAGGTTCTGCTCCTTCAGCTGAGGGCTCATCTCATGTGAAATGTCATCCTATTCTTTTTGGGAGCATTGCTTTCTCCAGTTCCTATGAAAAGCGGATAGAATCAGTGAAGGGGGGGGGGCACATAAAAAGCATCAGCAGCTCAAAATCGAGTCTTGAATGAACTGAAGCAAAGCTTCAAGGCAGCACTGGTGCCAGGTGGCATTAGCTTTCACTGAGACGTGGGCATAAAAAAAGATACATGCTGTTCTCATCAATGAAGCACAGGGAGTTTGTGTTTAGTAAAAATTGCAAATTTGTCTGAGCAGCCCAGGAGATATTAATCAAAGAGTGATTTGTAGCAATCTGCCATTCCCCCACCTGTCTTACAGATCTGGCTTTGAAGCTGGAGAGTGACTTTAAGTCTCTGAAGTTACTATCCACGTTATGACAGAACACCACCAGCTGTTGCCTCTACGAGGCATCTTGGAACCCAATCCTGATCCACTGCTATGGGTTCCCAAACATTACTACAACATAAGCAACAGTTTTTAAAACCTGTGAATAGTCAAGAGTTAGGACAATACCTCTTTTTAATAGAAAAATAGTTTAGTTGTTCATGAACCCTGTATGTATACAACAGTCCAGATTTAACAATCAAACTGAAAGCAGCACCAGCAAGACTGGGGGCAACAAGAACTGAGTTTGAAAACTCTGTATGATTTTTAGGACCTGATTTTAATTTACACTAAGAACTTCATGCTTCAGTCCAGCATCAGAAAGCAGATTTCATACAAGTGAGAATTTTGTTCTTACTGTTTTCTCTCTCATTGTTTTCATGATCTTTATTTGCAGCACCCTGAGATTTGAAAACATTGTGCTCAGTCAGAAAATTTCCAGTTTTCAGCTTTCCCATCCCCCTTCAATGAACATTTATAAAAGTTGTGTTTTCCTTTAGCTTTTTCCTGTGCAGACTAAGTTAGATGTGAGCCTAGCCTCCTCACCAAAATGTGATGAGTAGGAATGGAATAAATAGGTCAGGTTTCAAGAGATGTCTAGCTGGGAGTGATTTTTGAAGCTCAGGAATGTAAACTGGCAGACAAGCTGTCATGGGAAAAACACAGGAAGATCTCAGCATATTAAGTGAAAGGCTCACCACCACTCACTCTGCAGTCTTCCCCTGCCTCACCTGCAGCTAAGGAAACACGGTGAATTACAATAACCTCAGCAGTTTCATGAGTGTAATTAAACTCCCAAATTAGGTGACAAACTCAGAGTAAAAAGGCTTCAATAATTCTACAGAGCTTTGTGCAAGTGTGTGACTTAAGCAAATTTCAAGGCCTTAGAGTTTTGTGCTGAGTCTGTAAAATTCACGTACACAGGACTTTCATGCAGAATCAGATGAAAACTTTACTTCTCCACTTGCATTTTACTTTCAGCCTGGGTCCACTACAAGATACAAAGGATAGTAAAATTTGGTGGGGGGGGGAAAGAAGTGATGCAAAAGGAATGAATTTACTTAACACAGAAACTGAAGGCAACATTTGCATGAGCTCCCCTGAAGCCCAAATCACCACACAGCAACAGTCAGCATGTGCTGAGAAACACAAAGTATTAATGACACTATGACAAAGCTCATAGATTTCAGCTCAGGGACAGCTCTCCTGCTGCTTATGTTTATATTTGATTTTTAAAAAGCAAGAGCACACAGCACAGGTGTTGGGATTTCTGC
Source organism: Grallaria varia (assembly GCA_013396735.1). Lineage (NCBI taxonomy): Eukaryota > Metazoa > Chordata > Aves > Passeriformes > Formicariidae > Grallaria > Grallaria varia. Next base: position 357,570 of record VWZG01000691.1, on the reverse strand, counting down.
TGCTCTGATTTGACTTGGAAAGGCATGATCCAAACTGATAAATGAATTCCCCAAGAGTGACTGTCCCACAGAGACATTTTCATCTTTCAAGACCTATCACACTTCACGGCACTGTACTGGATAACATAACAATGTGATGTGTCTGAATACAAATCACTGTCTTCCTGCTAAACACACAAAGAAATAAAAACCATACTTTGCCTTCCTTTTTCTTTAGTATGTGTCTGAAGTCAAAGGACTGACAAACAAGGCTTTTCTGCAGCATCCAAATCACCAAGGATGCAGATGCTTCATCTGCCTCTCTGTTCAAACAAGACTGGCTGTTTTCATTTGTTAATGCCAGCATAGACCTATTTCCCTGCAACGTTCTCACATGGCTCCTCAGATGCTCTACTTAGCAAATTGTCTTCTGATGTTTAATATTGATGTCTCTGCAGACCGCTTTCATTGCGCCAATTAGAAAAGGAACCACAAAGCAACTCTCAAATTGCAGTACAAGGACTCAAAGTACATGTAAAAGTAGTTTCGTGAAATGAGCTTGTGGAAACTGAGTCCTTGGGACATCAGAAGAGAGCAGATTAAAAGGAGAGCAAACTGGACACACACAGAGGAATTTCCAGCGAGGTGCCATGCAGGAATGCCAGGGGAAGCACAGTCAGAGGGCTGTGCAGACTCTGTGGTCTGAGCACTACAATCTCCAGTATTTCTAGCTGCAGAGCTGCACAAAAAAATAGCTCTGCCCTCTCTGAAAACTGAATGTCATCTTGCCTTAGATCTGTTACTCTTAAATATTTAACTTGTGATTTATCATTTACTCTTGCTTATATCTCCTTGACAGCAGCAGACAACTCCCTGCTCTTCTAAAAAGCAACAGAACTGAAAAACAGCCATGTTTCAGTTGAATAAACTTCATTTCAGCTTCTACAGTTACAGATGAGAGGACAAACTTTGAGCCCAGCTATTCTTCCAAACTAAAAATATTAACATAATTTCAATATATCTTAGTCTTTCTTCAGTCCACAGGACCCTTGTGAGCAATCACTTATTCCCTACAGGATTACACCAGGCAACTCTCCTTGGATGTGAAGCCAAACCTCTAATCTCTACTCTCCTTCCAAGCCTCTCTTTGAAAGTTCATCAGCCTAAATTTTATTATATGGCTTCATCCCAGCCTCTTATGAAAGCTTAATCTCTTAACCGAGGAACTTTCCCTCTTTCCTCCCCACTAACAATCGTTCTGTTTTAAGTGAGGATGAGAGAATCACTTGATTCACGCCCACAAAAAATGTCACCCAGGAGGCTTCTTATTGTCATGACAGGGATAAGCAACCAACGTGTAAGGTCTGGGTGTGACTGGACCGCAGTTCTAATTACTTCACAGGAAAACCCAGCAAAGACATTACACTTTCAAAAAGCAATGTACAGTCAAACTGACTATTTTCTCTGGCCCAGTTTCTAAAGGCCACAACTAGCTTTTAGGAGCACTAGTAATTATACCAGTGATTTATTTTATACAGTGGAACAGGATTAAAGGCATTCAAACAAAACTATAAAAACAACTGACACAGAGAAAGTCTTTAAATTCTGATTTTTAACCCCAACCACTGCTTTAAAGAATCACCAGTCTTCACCATCTGATACCACATTAAAATCCTGTTACTCTAAGTATTACCTCCCAAGGAAAAAGACACTGGGTTTCAGGGAACATTTTAAGAAAATACTCCGCTCAGGAGGAGCATGTAAGAGTCACGGACGTGCCACTTTATGTTCTCATCTGTGATATTTTTCCAGTCCTATGACCTTCATTAAAAAATTTTCAACCCAGTCAAGTGATTAAAGTGATGAAAGGTCATTTAGCACTTTCTCCCCTTAAAGGCACTCAGTCACACTTGGTGCTGCAGAGAGTATTTGTCTTCTCAGAGTGTTTAGCACTACAACCAAATTATCATCAGGAAGGAGCTGTTCACTTCTCACACCTCAGTTACACTTTATTACTAAAAGCAGAGTAAGCTGCTGTGCTTACCTGGTACTAAAACAGGGAACTACTAACACTGAGGATTGGGAAACTGAGTACCTGGTTTATTAGTTGTTATCAAGTCACCTCTGAAACCAGACTTCTTGTGTCTTAGATTTTATAAAACACATGAGAGAGTTCCTGTCCTGAATACCTGAATTTATTACTTTTATTACTTTTCAATTTTTAATTCTTGAATTATAGATTACTTTAAGGCTGATATAAGCTATTTTTTAAAAATCCTGTCATTGTGGTCTATATATGGGGCATAAACTTATTCACCTTAAACTTGGTTTTGCTATCATTCTAATGGATTTGTTTAAAAACTGGAGGTTTGTAAGATAGCGGAAGCTGGTAGTTATATAACCTTTCCTTTTGCCACAAAAGTTGTTCTATTCCTTGGAAAAAAACAATAAACAGATTTCTAAGAAAAAAAAATCTAAATCCATGCTTGAGTACAAAGAGTTTCTCAACAACCACCACCAGCATATGGGCACACCCCGATACGCAACAGCCATCCCTCCGGAGGCTCTTAAAAGCTGCAGTTCACCTGCTGTGCAAGATGCAGAAGATGCTTATGGATTTATCCACAGAAAGTCTCACTGACTTGCACAGATAATGGAATTAATCAGTAGAAAATTCAAAGTTCTCTACTGTTTTCATTTTAAGGCCTTTATCTGGAAGTCGTTCATCAGAAAATTCTCACATTTGCATCTGTTCTTTCATTCTGCCTCATAAATCCTGAGTTTCTGGTACACTTGGACTTTCAAACTGAGTCTTGATAATGAGAAAAAAGACTGTTCAGCAAGACATTACATTCACATGCCTTTTAGTTCCTGGTCCCCAACCAGCACTGCGGCTATTGCTGTAACCAGAGTGTGAGGGGTGTGGAATACACTTGGAGTGAGCATTACCTTCAAGGAGAAGGCACATTTTTCTTCTTTCTACTGTCAATGTAAATGAATAAAGTACCTCACCTATCATTGTTCAGAAAAAAAAAAAATCAACAAGGAATTAAAAGCTAATATCAATTCCTGAACTGGCAACACACTTGCAATTTGGAATTTCCTGGAGAGGTAAAACATACATGACATTCAAAGGATTCCCAAAATATTCACCCATAGTTGATAGTGCTGTGACAAGCACACAAAGAATAAACACACAGCACAGGACAAACCAATGAGTACCATGTCCATTTGTAACAGAGTCCAATGTGTTGGGAGAAGGTTTGGGGTTTGAAAAGGAAGGTCTTAGTGGATTGTCTTCTCACATATAGCAAAGCATGTAGAAAAGCTTTGCAATCATCCACATTATTAACTAGAGTATATAATTCCCACTGCTGCATTTCAAGGCAACTCCCATTAGCACAGATTTTACCCTATTGTGTTTCATAAGATGATATTTAAAAAAATGCAGAATTTTTAAAAGAAAAATACCTACCAGAAAACTTGAAAGGAAAATACAGAATGGAAGGGAAAAACTCATTCAGTGTAGGGTATTCTCATGTTTTCAGATATTTCCACTCCTTTCTATTTGCTGCCTGATTTGAGCTGACACATTAAAAACTTGGGCAGAAGAGAGAAGTGCAAGAGAAACGTCACCTTTCTCATTATTGCTACTGCCATGCAGACCACACCTCACAAGCAGGAAGGATCTCATCCAGATGAAGCTCTATCTCCACAGACAATGACAAAGAAACCACATCCCTCTTGCAAATTAAATCTGGCTGGAATAGCAGCAAAGAAGAACAGAGTGCCAAGCAAATTTTTGTTTTGCTAAATTAAAGGACATTCTATGGTTTCAGTGGAACCCATATGTCACTCATACCAAGGGACATCAGTAACACATTTCCTTCTGAAGAAAGAACACAATGAACTGATTAATCAAACCTTAAAATGAGGAAGAAAATTATTACAGCCATTTGTTAAAATACAAAAGGACATTAAGAAAACAAACAGTTCTTGTGATATTTGCTATGGTTAATGCAATGATATTTTCAGTGTCCCAGGCTTACAGAAAACAGGGGCCTTCTTGCTGGGACTTGAGTGCTTCTAAAAGGCAGTTTTTTAGTGCTCCTCTCTGATTCTCTAAAAATGAAGATATTTATTGTCTTTCTATCTACATGAATCAGGGTTAAGACTATTCAAGTAAGTGTGTTTGCTTCTGCTCTGGCTCTAGTCTTCTTTTTATATCTGTGTGAAGACATTTTGAAAGCCTCCTATTTATGTACTTACTTTACATGTGAGATAGTAAAAGGAGTGTTACGCCCACCCAACTACAACCACAAGCTATGAATTTATTTTAATCTGGCAGCCTGAGCTGCCATCAGATGAAGGAGGTGCTGGATTCTGGGACCGTTGACAGCCCAGAGCAAGTGGAATTTACTGATAGTTCACTTCATCTACCCACCTTATTTTTGGACACATAGATTGAGGCAATGTAAGCTACAAAAAATACCAGGAAATGGAGAAGTGGTCTCAATGAATAAGTTTACCTTGTGTGCCTCAATAATTAAACAGGTCCATGATATCAAGACTGGAGTACTACAGAGATGGAAGAAAGCAGCCCAGACACCAGGAGAACCATAAGGCTCCACCTCCTTCCACATTTTACCAGGAAGTGCAGATGGGGCATCTGCATCAACCTCAAATGCGTTTTCCTGAAGTGAAAACACACAGGACCTATCAACACTGGCAAGGCAAAGTTCATAGACTGAGGTATCACCTCTCATTAGACCAACGAATAAATCCCACCATGTTGTGTGTGGGATCAAAGACAGATCCGCAGATCAGTGAAGCACATCACTCTGCAGTCATTTCCGATGCACAGCTGCATGACTGGACCTTTTCCTCCAGCAAAAGCAGCTCTAGAGCATTTACAATAGGTTTTTTTCCTGCCCTTTTCACTGTCATTTTAATTTTTTTCAATATGTCAGACAGAATATCTCTGCTAATTTCATTAACAATGAAATATGTTCCTCTTGCAATCTTCTAGTAGTAGTAAAGCTGAAGTGACCCAAAAGGCACAGTGCTGTCAAAGCCAGTACTGGACAGCTCACAGCCCAGTGCAGATTAATTTCATCTTATCACAACATGTATGTTGACAAGGAGAATGAGGACCAACCTGGCAGGACAGGACTAATTCAAGGACAACACTTCCCTCAGGAGAGGAACTTTCTTGTAGAGACACTTGAAGAATTTAGTCCACTGCTGTGCACTACGGAGGCATTTCAGAGACTTAGGGAATGGGTAAGGTTGGAAGGGACCACAGAGGGTCATCTGGTTCTGCCTAAAGAGGACACTGCAAATAACCACTGCATTTAACCAGAGGCTTTCACACAGGAAGGCATTTCATAGATTTCAGCAGAAAATCCAGGTGAGCACTAAGGATTCCACTCAAAGAAATTCAAATTAAGGTCCTCATTCCAAGCAGTTAAAGCAGTTGTGCATCTGCATTGCCTGCTTTAATGACCAGTACAAGTGACTAAATGAGACTGCTAAATCTAAGGCTATACATCAGCAGGACCTTTGCAAGAACTATTAAAAAAAAAAAAGTAAAATTATCAAATTGGAAATGCAACACAATCATTTAAATTGCAAAAGACAAAGCACTAGTGGCTATTGGTCTCCTTATTTAAATGATGTTTACTTAGAAGCATTAATTAACAAAATCCTGAGATCACAAACAATGTTGTCTGGGTAGAATTTTTGTTTCCACACCATACACACATGAAATTCAAAGTGAACAGCTTAAAACCTAATGCAGTGAAGACAAAAAATACTAAATTTTTCAAATCCTCATTTCTTTGGCCTTTTGCTCACCCCAGTCTCCTATCACTTTTTTTTTCCTTAAGAGACATTATGTGTTAGGAGAGCAAAGCAGCCTGGGGAGGTGATATTTTACCATTGTCTGTGCCATTAATGCAGTTAAAAAATCCTCAGACTGGAAAAATCAGACAGATGCATCTTCCAGGTTCACATGTGCCAACTCCATCTGTTAAATCATTAAAACACAGGCTTGGCAGATTCTGGAGAAAAACACATTTGTTTTCACTATAAAGAGGAAGAGTAAACTTTCTTTCTGTTCTTACAATTTCCCCCTCCCCCATAATTACCTTAATGTGAAAGTCTGCATGAGTGGGTACTATTTAACATGCTACTGAAAGATGTTTTCATTGAACTGCAATGTGGATGTGTCAAATTATAGGTCATAATGTGAATTAGTCAAAGAATTATTAAACCAAAGTCTATAGCTGCATTAAGATGCTTAATCATTTGCCTTTTTATTGCATATATCATGTTATAGCACCTATTTAAACACTGATTTTCCTTACATTAATGAAGATGTTCAGGATAATTCTAAAGGTGCAGTTTACATAAGGAGCAGCAAATCTGATCAAAGAAGCTACCAAACCTTGAATAAACTAATTGATAACAATAAACCTTTTCCCAAGTCTACAAGGAAAAAAACAAACTTCCTACTCTCAGGATAAAAAAAAGCAAAAAACCTCTAACCTATATTTAATACCAACATCCTAAATTTCCCCAATAACAATAATATTAATATTGGGAAAATAGATTTATGTGGTCTTTTTTCTACTTACAGTCACTGTAAAACCATTCTTCACTATGGTAATGTTACCTATAGCGCATACTTCTAAATATCGAGCATTTTGAATGCAACTAAGTATAAAATAGGATGAACCCAGACATAAGTATGACAGTGTGAATAATTTAAATCCCAAGACCTCCCAGAGCTACTATTAAAACAACAGATTGCTGAATGCATCTCTTTTCTCTTTGTATTCTACAAAGGAATAGAATTTCATTCTCCAGGCTTGTTTCTTCAAGTAACATATATCTTATTTAAACCCAGCAACTGTCTTTGGAGATTTTGTCTTTTCTGTGTTTGTCTTCAGTTTTGCAACTATTTTATATCATCTTATTAGCAGTGATTTTCTCTGCAGAAATATTCCATTCTAATTTCCTTATAGAAATATTCCATTGCACTATCCTGAAGTTTCCCCAGGTCGGTCATCACCCCTGCCATTCTGTGCATCAGGGCCCGTAAAATAGAGCTTCTTTAGCCTCGAAACTGAGGCCTCACTTTGTGTTACACAACTGCAACCTTTAGTTCTGTCAATAGTACCCCCAAAGTGGCTGTAGCAGCTGCACTTCCTCCCCAAGAACAGGCTGAAACTGGCAATTCTCCCTCTGCTTTTGGCCATGGAAAAACTGCAACCCCATCTTACACCCTCCTCTCCACCAAGAAACTTCTAGAAAACCCGATGGGACTTATTCCAACCAGTTCGATTTGCTGATGGTGCATTGTGCACTCCACTGTCAACAACTGTAAGTATTATTCTTTTATTTATGCAGTCACAGAAGAGTTGTTAGAACCTGGGAAAACTGCAGAGCCATTGCTTTGAGTCATTCCTAAATATGCTCTTTCCCATTACTTACACACCACTTATACATGGCTGCAGTCTATCCGCATAACCCCTTACAGCTTCTCCACTGAAGATCAACTTTGGTTACGATTAAGTGGAACAGCAAGAGTCTCCCAGTATTTATCAACATAATATTGACAACCTCCCCACTTTTACAGTATCGGCAGTTTCTCTGTCAGAACTGTCCTCACACAAGCCAAGCACAACATGAGTGCACCCAATAAAGAAAATATCACAGAACACAAAACAGAAAGAGAGGTTGGAGTATTTTTCAACCAAAACTGTTACTGCAAGTATGTACTTTCTTTCTAGCAAGTATTTTAATTTATGTGCTCAGAGAATGCATAGGGAAACTTACCCAAAAGAGACTATTTCATCACGTTACAGCTACAAATAATCTGAATTTATAACAAATACTCTCTTAAATTAGAATACAATTAGATCCTGATATTCCATCATCGCCTGCAATCACCCTCAAGGGAAGTAAAATTGCAAGAGACTAACAGAACATTCACTTGTTTTAACATTTACAGGAGGTTCAAAAAAGTTTCACATGCATTTTACCTCAGAAACAATGTGCTACTTATTCTCCTTAGCAATGATTTTTCACATAGCATTCTGGGATCAAAATGTAATTTCAACAATAACATATTTTCTGACATTCTTCAAGGAAAAATTACTGGTTTCTTCTCTCTAAAAGGATTTAGATGGAATAACATCTGTGTTGAGATTATTGTGAATATGTTAAACTGACAGTAAGTCTCTGAGGGGCACTGCTCATTAATGTTCTGTGCATAAAATTAAAACTTGAAATATATTTTTCAATCCTTTTTGAATCATTTAAGCAATTCTCATGCAAAGAAACTATTGTGCAGCAATAATATATTTGCAGAGTAGGATATGAAAGCTATTAAAATGTCCTAGACCCCCTGCCTTTCAGGCAACAGGAAAAAAGGAGACGCTTTCTGATTTGAAACATGCACTGTATTGAAACAAAAAAAAAAACCAACTTTCAAACACCACAAAGAGTTATATTTCAATTTATCCAATGCACCAACATTTAAAACTGTGTCCTTTTCCTTCATCTTTAATTCATATTGTGCCTAGGTGGTTCAGCATGGAACAGCAGGAGAATTCTGTTCAGTGCTGCACACTGGCATTTACAAGGTATTTCCCAGGGAGCAGCCCAGAAGTGGGGCCTTTTCCTCTGAAACTGCACTAGGGCAGCGTTCTGCCAGCTCCCTGCAGCCAGAGCTGGGAGCTGTGCTCAGAGACAACGCCTGCTGCCAAAGGGTTTGAATGCAAACATTCTCCAGTCTCAGGGTGACAAAGGTCTCCATGTCAGCAGAAGAAATAGTTTTGTTTGGGGGGCATGTATACTTATTTCACCAAGTACAACAGAAATGCAAGTGTATCCATCAGGTTTACTGTAAAGCTCAAAAGCAAATAAACCTCCAGGAATTACTGAATTTTTCAATCACATAAATGTGTATAAAGCTGTAGCTGCAAGTGCCATATTATGGAGGAAAAAAGGAACATATTATTGTTGAGAAAACAGACATACCTTCGCTGTTTCAAAAGCCACTGGATAATTACAGCCACAATCAGATGACAGTTCTAAATTCTGCCACAACATATGATTTTAACCAAGTCATTGGGTTCCTTCCATAAATGGAAATTCAGGAACTCCAATTAACATATTAGCAAATTCTTGATGTGATAGACTTTAGCAGGATTTTTGAATGAAGCCTGAGTCTGTAACATCAATGGGACTCTGTTACCTAAACCACACTAATCATAACAAGGCAGTCTCAGGCTGCCTACACCTGAAATACTATTTTAAAACACTAGAAAATGACACTGAGGTTATGCTCACAATCTCCTCTGTCACATTCCACACGTAATGTTGCAAACCATGGAGCAGCAAGCATAGAACTGCCAGTACTAGTTAACATTTTCGGTAAACATTTTCAATGCAAGCGCCTAAGCATAAATACAGAAATGGATATATAAACACCTCAGCAATGAGCTTCATGTGAACTTCACACATAGCCAGCATTTACAAACATCTCTCCCAGCAGGTCCCTGCAATGGAAACTGCTCAACCCCTTGTGCTAGAGCTGCTCCCACGAGTAAAGAATTATTGTCCATAATACCCAACTCTCCATAAGAAAACATGTCTCTGTTATACCAGATCTTTACTTGTTTCTCAAGTGTTCAGAAAACAAGCACACAATTCAAAGCTTCATTTAGTGACAAATTCTTATCAACTTGCAAGCTCTTACATCACTACAGAGGAAAACAGTCATACTTTCTCCTTTTCACTGTTGCTTTCCCATCAACTGTGGCAGTCCCTACAGTTCCTGACAGCCTACAGTGTTACAACATGGGATGAGGACAAACTGGAATGAAGCCTCCCACGCACTTTTGTGCTGCTCCACACCTAGGTCTGCCCAAAACTGGGAGAGTCCTTACATGGCTAAGGCTGCTCTAAGTCCACCGTTCTCTGACGAAAGGCAGAAAACAAGTCTCTACTTCCAAGAGCATTAAATGCAAAAAAACCTGCACAGCTGATAACAAAAGGCTGGAACTGGGGACATGATCTAGGTCTAGCCTCGTAACTGAAGATGAAAATTACAGAATAGCTGGTTTAGAGTACCGTAAAGCTCAAGGTACTTTATAGCTGCATCTTTAGCCCTTGATCCCAAATACCATCTAGAATTAAACCTCAGCACACTCAGTGGGAGTGGAGATGCTCATAAACAACTCTTACAAATACTTAGATAGAACCCAAAAGAGAACAGGTTTGTTTCCTACCAATAATCTCAGACTATCCCACAAAAAGCTTTCATATGCTCCTTTGGGCACTTTTCTCCATAAACAAGTAATATAAAGTGCCTTAACATTTTCATACCAGGGTAGACACCATGAGATTTCCAGAAACCAAAGATTAACTCAGCTTCTGAGGACTCTGAACATTAACAAAGCCACAACTGCATTATACACTCTTTTGCAGCAGTAGAGGTTTAAGATATCCACCTACCCTGTGTTGTTCTCTTCAGCTGCCTTGATTGCAGAAGCACAACTACTTGTGGAGCTGTTCTGTGAAAGAGAATAAAACACTGAGCTGACTTCGTTTTTCTGCACAGCCTGCTGAAGTCAGTTTGGTTCCCTGACTTGTTTTGCAGAGCACTACCACCTGTATTTGTGTCAACACAACATCCTAAAGCTTTGGGAAAACCTCACATTAACACCCAGCGCTCCAAACCCTCATGCACTGCCTCATTATGTGCCAGTGGAAGCATTAGTACAGTTACACAGAAAACTGGTTTTGGGTTAAAGCATCTCCTTTGCCACTACTCTCAAGCTGTAAGCAGGTTGTAAATCCTGGATGAACAGTTGTGAGTTCTTTAAGAACAGCAGGACTACTGAGCTGAATAATTGGGTCATTTCTAATCAGAAGAGGACAGGAAACATTAGAATTTCAGCATTTATGGCTACATCCATGTTCAAATTTACCCAGCTCAGAAGATGTGAAGCACCAAATATTGAGACTTTATTCTATTTAAACACATTAAATGATGGCATATCTACCTCAACGTGATGACAAACTCTGCTGTTTGTAACTACAAGACCCAGATTTCCAACAAATGATTCTGGAATCTCAGTGGACCTGTATCCCTGTCATTTTGTATCATTATTAGCTCATTAAAATCCTATTTCACTGTTTTCTCATACTGCAAGTGCAATTCTAATATTGCCCTGTGCTCATAAGAACTTAATAAGACCTAAAACTAACTACTCATTTACTACATTCTCTCATCTGAGAGATAATTAAGTACAGAGAAAAGGTTGAACACTCCAAAGTTGTATTTTCACAACATTTGTACAAGAAGTTTCATCTCTCTTGACATATATTATTACAGTTTAAGCCTGACACAGTAAGCTACAAATTTGGTTGTTTCATTAATAACTTACTTTTTTTCCCCAGAAAGTATCAATGCAGCAAGAGAGCCCCTGAGATAAATGTGACTGAGCAGCAGGAGTTAATTAAGCAGGACAATGAGTAAGCATTTATGGGTGTGATAGGAGACTCAGCTGATTTAATTGCTAGTCTAATTATCAATTAGAGAATCAAGAAATGGCATGTAAGTAAAATATTCCATTTATTGATACTTTAATGATTTTAGAGGCCCAAAAGAGCAGTATTAATTGGTATTTTAAGACTACAGAAGGAGTTTTTATTCTGTTGTTATTCAAATAGAGGTTCACAGTACTTCTAAAATGACTAATAAATGTATATAGTCTTCTCATACTCAAGTATTTAAGGTCTTTAGATCCTTCACCCTATGAAAAAAAATCGTAATTAAACATTCAAACACACTGCCTATAAACCACTCACCTTAAGTCCAAGCCTTTCTGCATTTATTTTATAAGGATAATAAGTGCCCAGTGGTATTAGAGGGTGCCATGAACTCTTTATGGTGTGTTTGCACAAGTCAAGCTCCAGACACACAGAAAGAGGTTGGGGAAATATTTAAACCCATGGGGGCAAAGAGCCAGCTGGCAACACTCATTGTTGGGGGGCTTTATAAAGAGCTGCAGGAATATTACTCCAAAAAAATTTGATGGAGAGCCAAAAATATTAATATATTGGCACACAGTGAGCTCTCTGGGTTCTCACATAGAACCCATAAAGAGCGTTGAGCTCTTTCTCAGAACTTCTGTTGTGGGCGTGGGATTTGTAAAGATGATTTCCCAGGAAAAGAGACCCGAGGGACAGTGTGTGACACAGGATGGGGTGTCCCACTGTGGTGACCAAAGACAACGCTGGGGGTACCAGGAGTGCACAGGGACTGGGGTCGGGTGGGAATGTGGGAAGGGCTGGACTTGGGGATCTCAGAAGCCGTTTCCAACCCGGCTGATTTGATGATTCTGTGATTCCATTATTCTATGAATCTGTGATTCCATTGTTCTATGATTCTGTGATTCCATTAGTCTATGATTCTGTGAAGCAGCAGTAGCAAACACCCACCACGGCACGGGCCTTCTGAGATGATTAACTAAGGAAAATCCCAGCCTCCTTTTCTAATGTCCACCTCAAACGATTAAAAATACTGCAAGTTTTTGCTTGCCGGACTTCAGCTCCCTTGGTGTGGATGTGGAAGGGACTCAGTGCCCAGTGCTGAGCTCGGACACCCCCAATTACAGAGCTCGGACATCTTCAGGAACAGAGCCCAGACACCCTCAGGTGGTTATAGAGCTCAGACACCCCTCAGGTGGTTACAAAGCTCAGACACCCCTCAGGTGGTTATAGAGCTCAGACACCCCTCAGGTGGTTACAAAGCTCAGACACCCCTCAGGTGGTTATAGAGCTCGGACGCCCTCAGAAACAGAGCTCGGACACCCTCAGGTGGTTACAGAGCCCAGACACCCCTCAGCTGGTTACAGAGCCCAGACACCCCTCAGCTGGTTACAGAGCCCAGACACCCCTCAGCTGGTTACAGAGCCTGGACAGCTCCTCTGCCCTGGAACGCGGCTGCTCCCTCAGCTGAGGTCGGTGCTTTTCACCGCCTTCACCCACACGGGTTTTCCGACTGAAAAAAAATAAAATAAAATTAAAAATTACCGAGACCACCACGCGCGCTGCCCCCGGTTTCCCGAGGTGCCCGAACAAAGTGCGGGGTGAGCGCGGTGTGTTTTTTGGTGAGTTTTGTCCCCGACGCGCGGCGCCGCCCCCGCACAGCCCCCTCACGGCCGCCATGTCGTGCCCGCCCTCAGAGCGCTCGGCGGCGCGGCCGGGCCATGGCGGCGCGGGACGGGGCGCCGCGGGAGCTCTGCAGCTTCGTCGCCAGGGACAACTACTGGTACCTGCCCTCAGCACTCAGCTCTCCTCCCGCTCCCGCTCCTGCTCCCGCAGCTCCGCGCTGAGGGGGCTGTTCGTGTGTTCGCTTCGTGTGTTCCTTCATGTGTTCACTTCATGTGTTCATGTGTTCCTTCATGTGTTCCTTCATGTGGTCGTGTTCCCTTTGTGTTCCTTCAAGTGTTTGCTTCATGTCTTCACTTCATGTGGCCTTTCATGTCTTCCTTCATGTGTTTATGTGTTTATTTCATGTGTTCCTTCATTGTGTTTATGTCTTCATGTGTTCCTTCATGTGTTTATGTCTTCACTTCATGTGTTCCTTCATGTGTTTGTGTGTTCATGTGTTCCTTTATGTGCTTGCTTCATGTGCTCACTTCATGTGTCCGTTCATGTGTTCCTTCATGTGTTCCTTCATGTGTTTATGTGTTCACTTCATGTGTTCCTTTATGTGTTCCTTCATGTGTTTATGTGTTCATTTCATGTGTTCCTTCATGTGTTCATGTTATGTGTTCTTTCATGTGTTCTTCAAGTGTTCCTTCATTCCTTCACTTGGTGCGTGTTTGAAGTGTGTGTCCGCGTTGTGAAGCGTGCCTTGGTAAAAAGCAAAATAAAAAATGAAGGATTTTAGGGCTTCCATTCCCTGCCGGGTGTGGGGCATCACATCAGTCAGCAGTGAAGGAGAATACGTCTGAAAGAACATCGGGCTTATTTGTCAACTTCCTCCACTTCCAAACAAACATTTAAAATGTTTTCCTGTTTCCTCTGAGTCAGGCAATGGTAACTCGTACATAAACTTTACATTTTAAGGTAAAATCTAAAGATTCCTGCTGAACTCTGTGGCATTAGTAGTTGGGTTGGTGTGTTGGGGTTTTAATTAAAATTTTCGAAGTAATTTTAAATATTTCTCGGTTGGTTCCAGGAAAAAATGCGTGGAAAAAGAAGGAGATGCTGCAAAAAGATGGTCTGACAAATGGGGGTTCTTGAAAACCCCTCTTGAGGAGGTAAAATGGAATGGCAAATAAGCAACACATGAAATTAATTGCACACAAATTTTATCTGGACACAGAATTAGGAGAGCACTGAATGCTAGAATCGTACTGAGTGTGCTTTACTAAGCTGGGATCCAAGGTTACAACTGCACTGCTTTTAACATAGTTCAAATAGTCAGTTTTCCTTTGAATAAAATACAGCAAGTGGTAATTTATATGCTATGCATATTCTGATATATTTCTCTTGAGAAACATGACTCCTAATAGTGTTAACAAGTACTAGATGCACACTGACAGGAAAATATTTCTCCTTTGTCTATCCATATGGTAGTTTCAAAATCTAGGGGAAAAGGTTCCAGCTAATTAAATTGTCAGTGGGGGAACTTACAACAAACGAAAATATTTGGAGCCATGTCTCTTCTCAGTGATGTTATTAGAATGTAGTAGCACATGATGTTACATTTGGAATCACAGTATTTCATTGCTAAAGGACAGAATTGATGCAGCCCCTGCATAGTTATAAATGTATTTTGTATGGGGATAGAAGTGATCTGTTGGAAGAGTTCTAGAAAATTCCTGTAGGCATCCAAAACGAGCACCTTTGAAAACTGGTCCTAATGGCTTGGTTACCCATCCTGGATAACTCTGGTCTGTCACGCATACCGGCTTTGCATAGTTGCTATTGGTGAACATGTCTGTTTAGCATTTATTAATCTTTGCTTTGTAGTCACATAAGATATGTATATGTATATCAAATGTATTTCTAGCCCTTTTTGAACCAGTGATGTAGCAGCAATACTTAACCTTTGACTTGAAATTGAGGATTACATCCCTTTCTGTGACAAAAAAATCCAATAATTTCCAAAGCACTGAAATAAGTAGTTCTGCTTGAGATGGAACGAACGGGAAGTTCAGACGCAACAATGAGGGGAATGGTGTGGATAACACATATTACAGTGTATTTCAAAAGATGAAGAGTCCAATTTTTAGTTATGTTTTGGTTTTAGTTGATTGGAGATGAAAAGAAAGAGGATGCAAAGCCCAAAATTCAGCTTCCAGAACACCTGCAGATTCGCCCTGTGACACCTGTGGAAAAATACATTAAGGTTAGAAAATTAGATTTTAAATTGTAATACAGCAACATCTGTCTTAAGAAACCACACAAGCTCTAAAAACCAATTGTCTTATAAAGGTGGGTCTTTAACCAAAGGTGAAAGTAAACTGCATTTGCAACTGTTTAAGACAAGGAATTGCCCTTTGGATATGGTTGTAATTTTTGTACCTTTTTTTGAGAGTCTTCTTTTTGACAGAGACAATGCCACTGCCCTCTTTAGTGGCAAAAATTAATTCAAAGGCAGTTGTAATGAGCTAAATAATAATTATTTGATTTTTATATTCTGTGATTTCTGTATGTTTGGTGTCTTAAAGTTATCAAACAGCTGGAAAGGACAGTAGAATATGAAGGTTTAATTTCTAGATATACTGTGTCAGAACCACTGATGAATAGGGTAACTATTTAGCAGGCAGCCAGAGCAGTGACACTGGGAGAGGAACATACTCAAAAAAGGGTAAGCAGGAGATGCTAACAAATAGGAAGGTTAGTCCACTTAGAGAAGATTAAGGAGACAAAGGAGACTGGCAATTCTTACCTGCTGAACCAGCTTACTTTCAAAGGATTCCAAGGGTGGAAAGATAAAGTAAGGAAGTAGTAAAAGCTTTTAGTGAGATTAAATTGAAACAAAAATTAAGAGCTAGTGCTGAGTGTGGCAAAGAAATGAAATTGCATCATTTCTGCTATTAGGGCTACTTGTTCTTCAGTTTGTGGAAACTGAAACCTCCAGTTTCAGTCAAGTTGGAGCTCCAGTCAAGTTTCAGCACTGTGAGGGTGTTTGTGTGTTAACAAATCACAGTTACCAGCTGCACAAGCACACTGAAACAGGGATCATTGCTGCAACTGCACCTCAGAATTCAGAGGAAGATAAGGGTTAGCTGTGATTTGGGTCACTCTTTACATATTCAGAAGGAAGTTTCATACATCCTTTTTCAGAACTGTGTGTATTTCTGCACATTTACCTTCATGGTAGAAGTCATATCAGTTCTCTCTAGATAAGATTAGTGAAAGCTTCTTCCTAGTCCCTTCCTCCAGATCGAAAGTGGGACATGATTCCCTTCATTATTCTGCTCAGTGGGTGGCACTTTTGGCCATAAAAAATTATCTTTTCTGAGGAACTGCTCCACCTAAATATCATAAACATTTTCCAGTCTTGGCCGAAGAACAAAGTGAAGCAACTCTGGCAAGAGAACTGAAACATTGTTCTCTTGCTGTGTATTTCTTTACTAAGTCCCCAGATGCTAAAATGATAGAACGTGCCCAAATGAGATGATTCAGCCAAAGTAAGCACAGCAGTCACTGAACAGAGACTGTTGGCTTTTGTTTTGTTTCCTCTTTAGCTAGATTAGTTGCAGATTAACATGCTGCTTACCCATCTTTTAAAGCAGAGAGAAGGTGGAATGAGTAAGTAGTTCTTGATGCAAAAGCCAGCTTGGTCAGTAACATCTTTAGCATTTGGACATAGAATTATTATTCTGTAGCTACATTACTACCGAATATATTACAGCAACCAGAAAACACTATTTCTCCTGTTTAGAGAAGTTAATTGTTTTAAAGATGATGATTATTGTTATTATTATCATTCTGTATGGAAAAAAGCTGAAGCCAAAAATAAAATTCTTCTCCTAATAATGTAAAGCCTTTAGTATTGAACCAAACTACTACACAATAACTTGCTTTTTGTTTTCAAAAGGGTGGTGAGGGTTAATTGGTTCATTGGAATTTGGCCCTTTTACTTCTCTCTTTCCCTTTCTGTCTTACTTCTCTTTTTGTCTTGCTATAGAATAGGACCTGAATTATTCTAATGACTTTTTCAGTTACAAACTATCATGTATTACATATCAAACTTGGCATGCACCTCGGCTGTCTTTCAAAAAGTTCTTGTTTCCTTTCATTAATGTCAGTGTTTTCAGGATATTAACTCAGCAAATTACATTTGGAACCACTGTTTTTTGCAAGTTCTCATTTCCATCCACACTACAGCACAAAAGATGACGTTGCATGACAGAAATTACAATCAAAAACCTTTTCATCATTCAATTTTACATGTTACTTTTATTTTAGGTGCTTCCATCTCCTCCAGTGCCTAAAACCACGCAGGGATTTATTGGCTGGAGATCCGCTGTTCCAGGCTTGGAGCTTGAAATTGATTATCAAATCCAAAGCTGCAAAGGAGCCCTGTGCAGGAGTTTGAACTGACCACATGAGCCTCTGACTGACATTATGAAATAAAGATTAGGCACATAGCTCCAGTTGCATTCCTAAGTAGACATCCCACAGTGGATTGTTAGGACTGTTGAACATTTATGCTTTAAAAGTGATTTATGGAAACATCACAATCATTTTGGTAAATGTATTTTCATGTAGCATTTTACTTGTTACTGATTATTTGAGATCTGTGGCGTCCAAACTGTTGACTCTGCTTCAGGTATCCTTAGAAATAACAATTAATGCACTCAGATAAAGATCACAGAGCAGATACTACTTTTTATTAGCATTAATAAGAATGTACTTTAAAAATATTTATTGCAAGTTAGAATGGCAGAACAAATTTTTAACAATTGTTTCACCATGAGAATCTCTACTCGTACTCAGTTTCACAGCAGCTTCTTCAAACATAAATACAGACTGCAGTGTTCCTGACAATCCATTCCCAATTCATCATTCCAGTGCTGGAATCTGTGTTTGGAATTAGTTTTCAGTGAGCACTGACCTGGCCCACTGTTGAGTTCTCAAGTGCCTGTGCTGGCACAAAAACACCTCTGTACAGAGAGAACGAGGAGATGCAGAGAAGGCATGACTTGTATTGGCTCAAGCTGCCCTGGGACTACATCCTTGCGTTTGGAAAGAAGCTTTCCTCATTAGAAAAACAAAACACAGCAAACAAACAAAAAACACCTGCAGAAAAAAACAATTATCAGGCTTCATCATAGAGTGTCCACTTGAGCTTGAAAAAAGCAGGCAAACCATAAGGGTAGTTAGGTCATAATTCTAAAATACACTGTCTTTTGTGTTCTTTGCAGGTATTTTGGGTAGTAATTGAGTAGTTCCCAGTATAGAAATAAAATATACAAAGGCCTCAGGGACACAGTCACTTTGAAAAATTAGTTTTGGTATCAAAATAAGGTTATTTTCAATTAGTTCATCAGAATGCTAATGGGTTACAAAGTATTTATGTTGCTTCAGTTTTGTGTATACCAATATTTATATCAACCACATGAAATAGTCAGAAACAGCAGGGGATTGCACTGGGAGTTACTGGTGTAGCCCCCCCAGTGGTGTGGAGTTCAGCCTTGCCCTTCATTACCTGAAGATTTGCCAGGATTTTTGGAAACTCAGAATGAGACTCGTTTAGTTGCAGCAACTCTTCACAGAATATAATTCTAATTGGCCAACGTGTTTAAACTAGAATGTTATTTAAACAAAAAGGAGGCTCCAAGAAATCAACACAGGCAGCTCCTTCTAACTCCTTATTACTTAAAGAGGAAAGACTTTCCTTGTTAATCCTGCTGCAAGATCTCCTTTGTGTTGTGCAGCTATCAATATCTAGCTCTTGAGTCAGCACTAAGTCCTTGGCTTTCGTAGCAGTAAGTCAGCAGCTAGTGTTTATTCTTCCCAAGAAATGACTCACAACCATCAACATCCCACCTTTTTTTTTTCTACATCCAGTTCCAAATGCCCACAAAATAAAAATATTTTACTTTTTCCATATTCTTTACAAATAATGGAGAAGTGACTCATATCCTTTGGAAAGATTACCCAAGAATGAGAACACATAGCAGAAGTAACTTCAGACACATTACTTAAAAACCAGAATAAAGAATAACTTGGAATCAGACTCTGGAAATTTAAGCTAAATTGCAGTTTAGCTACTAACCTGTGTAAGCTGTTCTTTGAACAACCAAGATAATTGTAAGAACAATATTTTAAATCCGTGTGCTTTCTTGTCATTGCCAGGTTTGTGTCTCTTGCTTATTTTAATCATGTGATTCTTCGGTTTATTTTAAGGTCATAAGATTGTCTGATTTATATAAACAGGTATAATAATGATTAATATGACATTTAGGAGCAATGAAATTACATTAATTCAGGCCAAATGAAAGGGGAATTTCAAGACACTGGTTTTTAAAGGGGGGTATTAAAAAACCAAAGCCGGCACCTGATATCCAGTGGATGTTTGTATGAAGTGAACTCCAAATCCAGACGAGCCATGGTTTGATTATGGAAACCAGAATAAATTCTTTGTCCAGCATCTACAGTTGGAAATTTCTGAATTTTATTCCCAATGTCTGAATATTAACTCTGTCCTAACAGTAAGGGGTTTTTTATTATACTTTCTGTCATTTAAGGTGCCTTTACTTCAGGAGATACTTTGATACAGCCTAATCTGGGATGTGCAAGGAGTATTGTCTAATACTTGAACTCATTCCTCTAGCACAAATATGTCAGTTGTGCTTTTGGTGTGCTCTTTCCACACGGATCCCACTTCCCGAGGACAGCCTTGCCCAGCCCACGCCGTGGCCCTGTCACTGCTGTGTCTGGCTTTGCCCAGCGCTGCCTGGGGGCTGCTCAGTGACACCCGCCTGACCCCAACCTGGCAGTGCCTTCTCACAGCCTCAAACAGCCCCCCTTCTCCTCCCGAAGTGAGAGACGCTTAATGCTTTTATTCCTCACCAGGGAGCAAGATGGACCCAGCTCTGCTAGCGAATCTCCTTGGCTTGCTGACATGCGACAGACACAACATTCTCATCCTTAAAAGCTGGAGTGAAAACAAAACCAAAGCAAGAGCCCAAAAACACCCCAGCGAG
Organism: Grallaria varia; assembly: GCA_013396735.1. Classification (NCBI taxonomy): domain Eukaryota; kingdom Metazoa; phylum Chordata; class Aves; order Passeriformes; family Formicariidae; genus Grallaria; species Grallaria varia. The sequence continues at coordinate 337,336 of VWZG01000691.1, read as the reverse complement.
CTGCAGTCCCTGTCTGGAAAAATTAAACAGGCATTGTGCTCTTATTGCTGGAGCACTGGCATGTCCCTTTGTTTCAGTGAAAGCTGAAGTAATTCTCGTGCTCCCACCACGTGCATTGTTGCTTCCATCTTCACATAATACTGGGAATGCACAAACCCACACGTTTACAGTCTCTGAGGAGATACAACTGAGAGACTGGAGGGATAGTATTTGTTGGTTCACTTGGGCAGAGAGATCTTGCCCCCACCTCATCTCCTCCCTGGCTGTAGCCACAGGCAAAGTTGGGAGCTCTCTGTAGCAACACATCCTTGGGGGCAACAAAACAGCCTTTCCAGCTCAAGGGCAGGCCCTGGGGCTGGCTGTGCTGCTGCTGCACAGACAAAAGGTGTGGGCAGTGGTGACCAGGAGGGGGGAGAAGGGACAGCCCCTGCTCTTCCCCTATGGCACAGAGCACCAGGAGATGGGCCCTGAATGTTTAAGGTAGAAAAATTCACTTTAACCTGCACTTCTCAGGCATCTTGAGCCAGCTCTGACTAGGGCACAGTGCCAGGTAAAGGGAGCAGCATGCAATGTGAGCTTAGACAATAACTTGGCTCCCAGGGAGCACTGCTGAGGCTTTAGTTCTCCTGGAAGCTGTGTCCATAATAATTTGAGTTACTTAGGAGCAAATGAGAAAAGTTTCACCAGTTCTCAGCATAGATCTGACCAAAACAGGTCTTTCACCATGTTTGTTTGCCCTTCTGTTTTTATTAAGTAGGAATGCTGAGAAAATCAGCACTTTACTGGGAGAGACACTAGCCATGGACAGCTTGAGATGGGCCAGCACTATTTAACTTGAGAGGGAACAATCGTCTTCATACTCAATAAATGAGTGTCCTGAATGCATGTAGGCAGCATTTTGCACTTAAAGGACTCAGGAAGGAGAAAGGGATTGCCTAAATCTGCTAAAAGCATCTGAATATGAGGAGTCTTCAAACCTTGTGAGGCACAGTTCCTATTGTGAAGAAGTGCTCAGTAATGATGATTCACACAATTTTTATGTGGAAAAGTAGATAAATAAAAAGCACTGCCTTGCAAGCCTTTGCCTACTGAACAGCTCCCAGCAGGGCAGTGACAGCCACAGTGCAGGGTTTGTCCTGCCCCAGGGCTTCCAGGGGGTTGGTTTGTTCACCTGGGCTCACCCGAAGGTGGTGGGTTGGGACAGCTGACATAAAATCCATCTCTGGCAGCGCTGCAGGGGACTATGAACCTCCCCAGGTCCATGCTGCTAAGAAACAGCTCTGAATTCAGACTTGAGCTGACTGCCAGGTCCTCTAATCAAGTTGCCACATAAGGCAGGATTGTACCTGTCCAAAATACTGAGAATAGATCTACAAAACTGTATTTAATCACAAATGCTCCTTAAATTAAGCCTAGACAGCAGCTGACCCAGGTTCTGCAGACAGAAGAGCACAAAAGGATAGGAGAAGTCAGTAAGATCAGAGCGCAGGGCAGGATATGCTGCTTTAGGAAAAGCCCACAAATGGGTGAAATAAAGAGATGGGGAATAAGTTCTTAGTATTTTACGTGTCATTGTATTACAAAGTCTTCTAAGACTGTAGTTCCAGCTCAGTTCGCTCATACCACCAATAAACAAGCAAGTCTCATTTTCTCTCCTGTTGACTACAGCCTTCCCTGAAAAATTACAGCGTTATTATGCATAATTCAATTAAATCAAATGCATTTCTGCATTGTCTCTTCTAATTATGCACACATATACTTGTTATTTATTGCAGTATATAAATCATGCCCCAAGAACTGCACGGAAGTACATACACAGTTTCTAAGTAAGAAGAATGGAAAAATCACTCACGTCCATCAGGAATTTATTTACTCTCCTGTCCCATTCTGGATTTGGAGGTGTTTGTACAGGTTCAGAAACCACCTCTGAACTGTCTGCATTCTCTCCTTGGTTCTTACAAGGGCATTAATTAGCTGTATTACATAATATATATCAACACTTTCAAATAGTTTTTATTTTTGAAAGATAAAGCCAGATGTGCAGAAGTTTCTGTGCTTCTGACAGGCTAATGATGACAACACTCAGTAACTCAATTTGGTGCTTGATTTTGGCTCAGAGAGACTCAGGTCAGTGATGTCTGATTTGCCACATGGATTAATTTTAAGCTTTGATCACAATTCAAGACTCGAGTCCAAATTCAGACCTAAAAATGATACACTACAAGATCGTCCCCTTCTCCACAAAGCCAAGGAGGGAGCCTGGGCAGTAAGATCTTTTCTTTAGACTTCAAAGGTATTGTCTGAAAGGAGTTGATGTGGATGAGCCCCTTCAGGGCAAGATGCCAGGGCCTTACAGGAAGACACAACACTGGACTTGCTCCGCCTGAGCCCACAGTTACTGCGCTGAGCACTCACCCTTCCCTGCAAGAACAGCTGCAGAGAACAAAACTATGCCAAAACCACCCTTTTTTTTCCCCAGCACATATTAAATTACCTACAGAATATAACTGATCTCATCTGTACCTTGTATCTGCAAGGTGTGGAGGGAGCACATGGTCCAGAGGCATGTACATACAGAACAGGATGTAATGCCTGCAAGTCTCCCCTCTCCCCCAGAGGGGAGAGACTTGGGAGGCCGCTGGAGTGGATGGTCTATTTTTTGTGGTATTGATTTGTTAATTAGTTACATGCTAATCATTAATAGCATCTGGTGTGCAGACAGTATAAGAGGTACATCCCCCCTTGCCCTGCCAGCCCTTTACAACCCCAGAGCAGCTGAGTTTGCTCAAACACCACACAGAGGAAGCCAAGTCCAGCCCAGGAGGGGCTTTAGCAGTGCAGTCCCTGGGGGGAGCCCAGCCATGGACGTGCTCCGGAGTGGATCAGGGAGCGCTCCCCTCACATCCCTTAGGTCAGAATTTGGCCAAACATATGCAGAACATGCTTGGCTCATTACACATGTGCATATTAAGTCCACATTCATCAGCAAGGGAACAGAGAGACAATATATGGTAAAACACTGGAACTGTACTTCAAAGATCAGGATGCAATTCCACGGACTCCCAGGGTGACTTTGGCCACAACAGTCACCATTCCCTGCTTCAGCTCCCATCTGTAAAAAGCAAAACAACCATCCCTCATTTTTACTTCATCCATCTTTGCAATTTAGACTCAAGAGTTCTTTGTAGTGGTGTCTTTCTCAAAATACATCCAGCTCCCAGCACACAATGTCCTACTCAGAACAGGCTTATGGAAATGCATCCAAAAAAAAGAAAAAAGGAAGAACCTTATCTCATCAGTGGATATTTTATAAGACCACCAGCACAACAATGCCGTGAACAGCTGTAATCTGTGGGAGGATTATTTCTCTTTGCCATAAGTGCCATCTAATTTTCGAGACACAAGTTATTCCCTTTTCTAGAACAGTGAACTCAGTATCTGCAGACAACTTCCCTTCCCCACCAGTACATTTTTCAAAGCCTCCCAGTAGTTTGTGACATTAAATAGAGGGTGTCACCTCTTAATGACAAATATTAGTACTAGTCTGCTTGATTAACATAATTTGTTTCTTCACTGGACATTTTATTCCAGATGAGTTGCTTTTTATCCATCCATATTTTCTAGGGGAAAATAATGCATCCTGACATGCAATGTTAATGTGCCCTCTGAGATAACCTCTTATCTCTAACTTCCCATTTGCACCTCCCCTTCTCTGCAGTGCATGAAATGAGCTTTAGCAGCAGCTCTTGGTCAAGACTCGCATAAGCTGGACACCTGCCAAGGCTTTTGGGGTGTTTAGCACAGACTAAAGGTCTGTTCCTATGACACACACATTTAAATTTAGCACTAAACTGGTGGGGAAAAAAGAGAAAAATATGTAAAATGTCACTTTCTGACAAGCAGAAAATTAGAATTCATCCCCCTGAGAATTAAAAGGACTTTTCTGCTTCCAGTCACTAACTATGACAAGGTTAACATTTTTCAGTCTAATGACTAAGGACATTAAGTGTGCATGTGAATAAGAAATAAAATTACTGGAGGGTATTAACTAAGTGTGTGACAACAGTCCAGCTGACAACAGGACTCCAAGGATGCAGAGTCCACATAATGCCGCTTTTGGAGAACCCATGGATAACAAACATGGACGTCATCTTCCTGTCATGGCTTCCATAACAGAAGCAACCAAGATCTGGAGGGGGTAGAGCACATTTCAAAGCACATCCAGCCTGCTCCCAGTATCCCAGGCAGGGACACTGAGCTGGGCAGCACATCTATCAGAGGCCAAAAAAACCCCAAAGGGACTCAGAAATGGGAAAATTCTAAGTGCATCTCTTACTTCCCCAAGGATCCTTTCACCAGTCCCTATGATTTAATTCCAGTATGACACAAGGATTAGCGCAGGAAATTGTTTGTGACTTGGCAAACTGAAGATGTGGCTTCCAGACAGAAATGGATTTCACCTGATGCAGCACCAAGCAGGGAGGACTCAAAGGAAAAGAGAAGTCTGTGTTAGTGATCAGAGGTAGGTATTAAAATACTGAAATTATCAACTCCTGGGCATCTTTCTGGACATTAGTGAAACTGGGGCTCTCTAAGGTATGAAGACAAGGCCTGTCTGCCCCCATGATCCATGATGGCATAGCTGTATCCCCTCCATCCTCCTCCTTGCTTTTCCTGGTTTGCTCCCATGAAGAGCCTTCCCTCAGTGCTGCCCATGCCCACACTGATTACTTTTGGTCCCTGGCCTCATCACCTCACACTTCCCTACAATAAACTGCATGGCCCACTTATCTGCCTGTAATCCTGATAAATCCAAATCATTTTGTTTTGTTCCTCTCTCCCCTGCCCCTCCAACTTCCTCAGCTTTATTTTATGTCATCAGCATATTTAAGGCACTTTTGAAATTACATTCTGCTCGAGGTCACTGCACTGAATTTAATTTCCTCACCCCCAATGCTTTAACTCCCATCTGATTTATTTATACTATTTATTATCAGAGAGCAATTCAATCGATAAAAGCTGGAATTCAAACACACGCACACGTTTGAATTATGCACACAAACACTCATCAGGGGAGAGAACAGAACCGCTGCAGTCCAGCTCATTCCTCTACCACATGGCAGCTAATAGGTAAGGAGGCTCACAGCCATGAATTTTTATGCCCTGACTTTTGCTTGACCCCAGTGGTTGGTTGGCTATTGGAAACCAAAGGAATTGCAAAAGCATCACAAATTCCACGGAAGAGGCTTGGCCAAGGGATCTCTGCATTTCTTACCCCAAGCCAGTAGAGCTGTATTTTAAGATGGGCATTCTGAGTTGACAGTTCCTTTATTAGCTTCTGTACACATGGGAATTCTAGAAAAACACCATCAACCCAGACCAGACAGTCATGTCAAGCAAATGTAGCAAACAGAACAGCGTATAGAGGACTGGAGCTTAAAGGGAAACCAAAGCACTGACCTCAATTGCAGCCTGGCTCAGGCATCAAACCAACCTAAACGGGCTGCTGGAAGCACAAGAGAAAATTAATAGCCTTTGGCTTCCCTCTGCAAACCACCTTCCTCTCTAAACGTTCCTGGTCAGCAGGATCCTCAGGCACGGCTCCCTCCTGACTCCTGGCTGCCTTTGAACACTGTGGTTACAACTCAGAACACTGCACAGTCCAAAACTGAAGGCAGAGAAAGTCCTGCCACAGACAGAGATTGTGCTCCAGACAGACCACCCTCAGCATTACACTGCCCACCTTCCCTTTCTCTCTGCTCTTTCCTCTCCACAGCAGGGATCCTTTGCAACCATCTTTTACAAGCCACCATCCTCCCTTCCAATCACTTCTCTGGAAAAGCTGTTTTTCCTTGCTGGTACAAGCTCTTGTGTCCCAGCAGGGCTGCTTTGTAGCACATAGAGGCACAGCCTAAGGTGTTGGGGAGTAAATCAGGGCCCCTGCACTCCTCATGAATTGAGTGACAACTCACTGCTGCATCTTCTCTGGCCTGCAGTTATGGGAGTTCCAGGAGTCTCTTGAAATTCTGTTTTAATATTTCACAATTTATGCACAGAGAATATTTTGGCTTTTCTATCAATACATTTCTGCTTGGCAACTCCCAGTTTGAATGCTGATTGTGTTTTGCATAAATTAACTAAATTGCAGCCCTTCTGTTTCATTGGTACTTTTTGTCTGTTTCCTTCACAAACAATGTCAGGGAGATTGCAAGCTGACTACAATTCTCCTTCCTAAGCAAGAGGAAAACAACATGTAAGAGCCCAATCAGTACCAGTTTCCTGATGTCTGTTGGGTTTTATAAGCTGTATTGTGCTTTGGAATTTAACAATTTCTGTTCATTTGGACCACTTTAAGAAGTGAATGCAAGAATTGCCACAGTGCTCCACACCACTGGTGTCTGTTGATAAATATGGAACAGGTACAACAAGAAGCTAGTTTCTTTCTACTTAATTCCCTGAGCTAACAAGTTCCATATCCCCACAGGTAGGAAAGTTCCATCACTAAATGGCTCATTTTAAGAGACCATCAGCTGTTCCTGCTTCCAAGGCCACCTCAGCACTGATGTGCTGAACACAGTCCCCAACTCAAATACAAAATACACGAGGCTGTTTGGAGGAAATTCTGTGGCCTGGGAAGCAGGAAGGTGGTTTGCTGTGCCAGAGGACTGTTCTAAGGGCATTACCGTGTCTCAGGAGAAACTTGGCACCTCCAACACAACCTCTGTGCTGCCCACAGCCAGTTCCAGGGAAGCTCTGAGTGCCACCCATTCCTTTCTCTGCTCTGGTCCCAGGAACTCTGGTGTCTGTGGAGTCCTCAGTAACTCCCAGGTGGGCTCCCTGCAGAATAAACACAAAGCTCTTAGTGCAGTTCTTTTCAGGGATCAACCAAGGGGTGCTTACACACTGCATAAATCCCCCTGAGTCAGCTAAATCATCCCTGCTTGTTTCCTCTTACTCTGCGCCACCTTGATTCTTTCTGGAAGGTGCCAAAGGATAATACTTCATAAGCACATCTGTTCAGGCCTGAAGCTCTGCAGTGAGTGCACACCAGCCCCAGCACCTCCTGTGTGTGCTGAGCCCCAAACAGGCACAGCATGGCCTGTCTGCAGAGATCAAAGGACTCTCACTGATCACACTGGACAGGAGCCCAAGCTCAGGATGGGAATGAGACAGGCAATCTTCTGACCTTGATTTTGGGACTGTCAGGGATAGAGTCCCATTCTTTGTCAGGAGTCAGCATGGCCAGAGGATGGATGTGAAACAGTTTTTGCCTCTGATTCTCAAAACAACAGACAAATCTCAGCCTCACAGAACACCCAAGAACAGACAACCTCAACCTTCTAATGGTCTTTTAAGTCAACCAAGAAGAATTTTATGCACTGTTATTTCTCCTATCTATACAAAACCGTCTGGATTAAGTATCTTGTTGAGAAAGTGAAATGTAAAATGGCAGACAGCTGAATAAAAAAAATGCAACCATTTTCCAGACATCAGGATAAGTTGAAGCACTTCTGACATGCTCACTTCAAGGAAAAAAGTGCAGGAAAAGCTACTTCACATCTCTGGATATCTAACAGCTGTTTTACTATACAGTATGAAGAATCCCACATTCAGCCCTGGTCTGACAGTGTTTACACACAAGACATGTTTCATTAATCCAAGGAACACACATATCACCCATTACAAAAACCAGTTACCACAAGTTGGTTTATAAAACAGTCACAGGTTTATTGAGATAAATACAAATAGAAAGTTAGATAAATTCTTTACTCTGACAAACAAAGACACTGCCAGAGTGTCCCCTCTTAAGCAGGTTCTAAACACCACCGTGCACACAGACACACCCGAGTGATGCCACAGGATGTCCCATGAGGGACCAGCGACACCAGGGGGCTGCAATCCAAGCAATGTGACCATCATGCCTTGGATTACACAGGCCAACATTTCCTACGGCATCCAAGCAATATTGCACCCACCACTGTTATTGTCATGGTCCTTGGCTAGAAATGCTGGAGAGTGATAATCGTCATGCTGCTGTAGAAGTGGATGGACTCCCTAACTTTGCTCCAGCTGGCTTTTAAAATACCTATTTTGGCATAATTTAAACAACCCAGAGAACACTCGTGAACACACTGCCGTAACTCCCTGCATACATCTGTCCTGTACAAGATGTAAAGTGCAGCCTTAGTCATGCTGAAACCATTTCTAGTTTGAAACTAAACCAAAAAAACAAACTTGTAGAGGGTAAATCTGTTTAACAGACCTGCACACTGCCTACAAAGAACCCATCCAAGAACTGTGCTGACCCCCATTACGACATGCAACTGTAGAGCTGTAACAATGTTTTAAATGCTCTACTGAAATCATATTGTTCCAAACCAACATAAACTTGAGAGCCAGTGAGGTACTAAAATATTGTTAAAAACAAAGCAACTTTGTTTAGCCTTTTAGTGAACTTTTATAGCTGGTGGCTTACCCTTTACACACATTCTAGTTAAAAACTCCTAGTGAACACTAACCAAACATGCTAAAACATATGGAAGCTTGTGTTTTCCAGTGGATTATTGCAAGTCAAGGAAATTATTTAAGGTGATCTGACAAACAGAAACCTGGGTTGGGTTATGTTCAAGGTATTTAATTTATATACAGTATATTTCAAACATAATTACATATACACACACTTTAAAAAAATCTGTTCAGTGCTGAGAAATTTAATGAACTGATAATAAAAAACAGAAGTAAAACCTTGTCAGAAAGGCCTTAGAAAATCTGAACTGTTAGAAAATACCAGTATAATGCCAGCATTAGAAAAAGATATTAGAACTAGAAAAAATTAACTTGAGGGGTCTTTAAGAAATAGCAATCATAAAAAGTCTGTACTGAAGAAGCATTTGTTTTAAATTATAAAAAAACTGTAAAAAATTAAATGTAGAACATTAAAGTGTTTACAGAGTTTACACTGTTTGCTGCAAGAGCAGTGGTACATTTCTGCCTGCAACTTCCAAAGAGCAGTTTGTGATCTCACAAGAAAACCATTTGTTACAAATACTGTACATATTATATAATACATGACCAGTTACCTTACACAAAACTGAGCCCTCCCAAAACACAGAACCCAGCTGAGGAACCTACTTGTATTGCAGACAAACCACACTGAAACCAAACCAAAACAGTCACTTCTGTAACAACCTTCACCGTGTGACCTCTGACTAATGGAAAGTGGAATAGGGGGAGGTATTTACACAGGTCTGTTCGGGACAAAGGACAGTTCTCAGAAAAACTGTTACCACGTGAAACCATTTCTTTAGTATTTCAGTTTTAGAAAAGGACAAAGTCTCAATCCCTGATACAAAACTACTTCCCCTGCCCCTCCGTTATTACAGACTTGGGACCCAAGAGCAGACAAGGTCCAGCAAAAGTATTAGCTTGATAATTTTTCCAGCTGTCCGAAGTTACTCAATTTTACCAACACAACTCTGCTCCAATTTTTAATTTCTTCCAAATCCCCTGTCTCAGTACACAAGACATCCTGCTTCATCTTACAGATCTCAGTAACTTCCATTTGAGGTTTGCCCCAAACCTTACCAAACCACCCACGGAAGTCACAGAGCAAACTGTGTCACCACCTTTCCCTGGAACATTTCTGATTTGGGGTTTTTCAGAATTAAGAGGTCCTTTGTTTCTTAGGAAAAGCTGTTTGGGATTTAAACACTGGCCAGGTTGAAAGCTGTTCGTTAAATGAGGTGTGTGTGTAAAACAAACTGAAGCTGTAACTGCCCTGCACAAACAGCACATGCTCCAGGAATCAATTCCCTCAGCTGACCTTTGCTGGGGCAGAATGAGGAACTCTCCGCTAGGGAAATTCCACCCTCTCCCTACCCCAGAAGAGCCAGCAGTAACAAACTGACCTGTGAACACCTGGGAGGGTTATTATTGACTGTCAACACCTGTAAAGGTTAGCACAGAAGTAACAAATCAATAGAAATGTCACACTATACAAAGAATCTTGAGCTCTCTGTGCTTTGAAAAATATCACATTACATTAAGTAAAAATTACCATGCCTTAATTCTAGCAGTGTAACTATTTTTAAAAATGAAATGTTTTATGAGCTTTTTCCATTGATGCAGAACTTCATTGATTTTTTTGTTACAATTCAAAATTATTCACATATATACACTTTTGAAATAAATGCAAAAGCTGAAACAATACAAAAACAATGTAAGTGAAGAAAGAACAGCTTCAGGGAAGCTTGCTATAATGAGGTTTTAAGCTCTAGAAACCATTTTAAGGTTATAGCAGACTTGTGCTACTGGAAATGTTTCGTTAAAAAATGAAATGTGAATTCCAATTAACACTGGAAACAGAGTGTGGTGTAAGACTTTGCAGATAATACTGAACTGCAGGTGAAGATCAGAGTTATCACCCACATCTACAAAGGGAAAACTAGAAGGAATTACTCATGGGAATCAAACACACTGGGAAAGATGAAATGAGGTCACGAAACGATGACTGTAATGTTTCCTGCTCAAACAGGTAACAGAACCCACCTTGTGTGTCTACATTACTCACACTATCATGAGCACAAGGCAAACAACTGCCCTGCTGCTCAGCCCTCACTGCAGAACAAGACATCAGTTTTGCTTTTCAGTGGTAATGTTGTCTCTGTTACCCTGTTTTAGTTTTATGGTAGCAAAGAAAGACACATCTTGATCTCTGTCAGATTGCAGGGCCAGAATGGTCTCTTCTGCAGCTTCTAGATGAGGATTACCAACACTTTTAAAATAAGCTAGAAAAAAGGGGAAAAAAAAGAATTTTAATCAAATCTGAAAGAATAAACCCTTGGCATAAGTAGTGCAGAAATACAGAGGTTACCAAAAAATCTGAGGCATCTTATCCAAAATATAGTCTCCTTACAGAAACTACAGGAAGCTGACAGAGGAAGAAAAATGTGCTGCTTCTGATTCATCTTATTAGGTACTTAAATACTTGTAAGATAAACTCCTTTTGCTGAGCCCTGAACATCAATGAGCAAAAGCAAGCTCAGGAAGCTGCCACTGTACAACACATTCCAAAACCTTCTCCTTACTTTATTCTGAAAAAATACAGGAGAGGAGATTTCCGTGCATCTTCCTTTGAGTAATCCGGGATCAGCTGCCTTTTTTTTTTTGCTGTTTTTAAGGAACTGTAGCACAGGGAAGTGCAGCGCGATGGATCCCAAACGCCGCCGCAGCCTCAGCCGCTGCTGGCGAGGCCGCAGCGCCCCCTAGTGGGTCCTGCCGGGATAAGCAAAGCCACTTCCAGGCCCTTTAGGGATAATCATCCCACATTTCAAGGCCGCAAGAAGTACATACCCCTAAATCTATACTCTCAAATCCGAATTTAAACACAGTATCCCAGATTACAATGTACGATTCTGTTTAACAGCCTTGCAATGAACTGAGCAGAGCAAAGCCAGCATTCTCCAAGGAAACTTCCAAGGAAATTCATGACCACACCTTTCTCCAGTAGTGTCTGCCTGAGGGCCTTGGCCAGCAGGACCCTGACGTTGGGCACAGGATCAGAGGCAAGACTCAGAAGGCTGGGCAGTAGGTGCTCCACGAACTGGTCCACAGGCATACACTCCTCTTCTACCACAGCCTAGGGACAAACAGCAGAGGAAAGCAAAGTTTGTGTTAAAAATACACTGTGTGCCACTTCTTTCCATCCTGTCCTTAATTCGGCCTATTAAAAAAAAGCTCTGAACAAGTACACTACACCCCGAGTTGGTTCAATAAACACAGCCTTTCAACTCCTGTTTTGAAAACTTCTGACCATTCTAAAGTTTAGCCAAAGATGGGCCAAAACCAGCAGATTAATTTATTTCAACTGTATTTTAGAAAATGTTCCTCTCTTGGCCGCCATCAGCCTTTTGCCTTTCAATATCCAACCCTTGCTTCTCACTGCTAACTGAATTAAGCATTTTTGGTTTGGAGCAGGTGGGTAAGTGGCAATAAAGAGGGAAAGAGTTCCTGGCATCCAGCACTCATTGGTAATTTGAAGAGCTCTTGTGACCCTTTGGCCTTGCATGGCCAGGTATTAAAAAACGCATCTCAGTTTTGTACTTAATTCTTGACTTTGCCACTGTGATACCAGCAAGCCCAAGGGTCAGCTGTGGCAGCACAACCCCAGCCAAAGACACAGCTTTGAGCAGGACCAGCCACATGCCAGCACCAAGACCAGACAACTGACACTGTCCTTTGTCAACCCACAGAATCAGAGCCCAAAAGTGACCCCAAAAAATTTTGAGTCCAAATTTCTGTTTTGCTCACATTGCTGCAAAGCCCCAAACCAGCTCCAAATGAAATGTACACACAGAAATAGAGAGAACATTCCAACCTGACAAATGAAGGCAAAGGCTTGTCTTCCAACCCACTTGGAGCAGTGACGGAACCGCACTACAAGTTCGTTAATGAAATTTAACCCCAGTGCATTTGCATTGTTTGCATAGAACTTCTGTAGTATGGCTACAACCTGTGAGAGACAAAGGAGGGGGAAAAGGAAGGGAACAAAAAGTTCAGTTGCAGCCCCTTGAGTTAAAAAAAAAAAAACCACCCCACATCATTTCAGTTGAATTCCACAAGGGAACACCAAACAATTCAGTGCAGTCAGCTGTTCTTGCAGGTTTTAAAAAAAATTTTGTGCTTATTCTGAAGAAAGCCCAAGCTTTAGAAAAACTGTCTGTTCACCTGAACCAAAATACTCCACAATTAAAACCAGCAATAAAATAATGCCCCTTTGCACAGTGTCATGAAGAAAAGGAAGAGACTGAAGGAATATTTCTATTCCTTCAGGACATCTATGGGATGATGGCACTATCATGAACTTCTTAAGAAATTAAATCAACTTTGAGGAAAGAGCAGTAGTTGGTTGTTCTGTGTTGTGGTTTTTTCCCCAGAACTGGGGGAAGGCCTTCCAAATCTTATACATACTGGCTTTCACTCAGTTGAAAATATTTATCATTCACATACAACACAGAGGAAGATTTTAGTATCTCTGGCAGTTGGACAACTCAGTATTTTATAAACTCTTAATTTAACCCTTTTTCATATAGTTTACCATGTTTATCAAAACATGTCTCAATTGACCCTACTTGTCTGAAAAAAAAAACCAGTGATTTCAGGTACCCTCTCCAGGATCATTTTCCTACTCTCCTGCCAGGAAGTGAGCTAAATCCCCTACCAGTTTGAAGGAGATCCACCGAACTTCTGACACTTTATCAGAGCAGAGAGTTAGTGCAATATGTCTTAGGTAGTCATAGACATCATTGGGATTGTAGAGCTCCAGGATCAGGATCAGCTGCCTGGAACACAAAGGAAATCATGAACTCTACCAAGTGCAGCACAACCTGCACCAATTCACCATCTGTTACACGTGGGGAAGGAGCATCAATGCACCCCAGTCACAACACAGCCCCGGAACACTTTGTTCTTCACTTCACACAGAGGGACACTTGAATCCATTAGGGAGTCCAAGAGAAACTGTTATCCAAACTACTGTACCAATGTATCAAAGTAACCCCAAGTAATAACAAAAGCTACAAACAGAAGTATAACAAGAAGTTCTTTTGCATCTTCAAATCAATATCCTGTACACACTTGCCAAGTGAAAACTGAATATTTACCTCAGGGCAGAAAACTACGTTTCAGAAAATCCTCTGTATCTCAGAACTGCCAGCACAGAACCAGCAGCCATAGTAGCAGGTCCCCATTAGGGGTCAGGGGACTGCTGTGCAACGTCCTTGTTTGTTGTGCCAAACGACAGAGGGAGATCAAGTCCTCAACAGCCCAAACACACCAACACGATAAACGTGAAGGTCAGATTTCAGTCCCAAACTAAGCTTACAAAGCTGCTGCAAATATCAACAGGGCTTGTAGAAAAAACTGTGGGATGTTACTCTGCCTTCATTACACAGTCACTCAGACAGACATACCAAATTAATAAACTCATTTTTTAAGAACTGGTTTTTCTTTCTTGCACATTAGAAAAATTACTTTTTACATACATTCCACTGATTTTTGCAAGGGAGTCTAGAACTAAATTTCGGAAACATCACTGAATAGTATCTATCAGATTGTCATATTGCATTACTTGTGAGTGAACCAGATCTCCATTTTAGTGTAATCACAGACATTTACATTTCAATCACACTTGATTACAACACAACTCGCAAAAAAGAAAAAAAATCCCAAAACAAAACCAAACCGAACTCCCCCCAAATCAACCCTAACAGCCAATGGCTTTTAAATTCAGTCACTTACTAAAGAATGGTGGTGAACTTTCAGCTCCTGATCAGGATGTGCTAACTTTGGGTGTAATTGCCTATTTCCAAGTCAGTAATACAGATTAAAAATCAGAAGTTAACACAATTACATACTCTGCCAGCTCATAACGAAACCTCCAGTTCCTGCTGTTATCAGTCACCACAAATTCTTGAAGCTGGTAAAGATACTCTCGCCTTTTGTCTGCATGAAGTAGCTGAAGGAAAAACATTATTAGTATAAAAATGAAGACACTCAATACTTGCAGTTCTCTGCTGTTACTCTGTTCACACCTATATGCATTTCCCTACTTCAAAGTAAGTGACCATTGACAAGATGCTTCCTAAAAACTGTGCACAATCAGCCAAGTGCCTGGACACACAAGACTGATATTCAAAAAAGCAAAAGAAGTCATTCCTTTGGCAAGGACACCCATCAAAGCACTACCCCTGGGCACCAAAAACTAAGAATTCATGTATATTACCCACCAGGAACTGCTCTCTTCTCTCCCAGCCCCAAACACAAAGTGCTACTGGGCCAGTTTTCCAGTTGGACTACACAAACTACTAATTCCTTTACAACAGCCAGCAGCATTTACAACCACATTTACAATAGGGTTTCAGTTTTGCTGTTTTGTTGGGTCATGAGACAGAAGAAAAGTGAGTCCCATGGAAAAAGGAACAGAGACACAAAATGGCAGCTTTGCACAAAACTAAACATTAATTAGATACTGATACTGCACAGCTCATTAAAAAACTCTGAATGTAATGGAGTCAGAAAAAATATATTAAGAAATTAATTACACTTTCCTACCTTCAGGAAGTCATACAGATGTTTGAGGACTCCGATACGCACTTCATCCAGGTCTTTCAGGAATCCATTGAAAATTGGCACCAGGTCAGCAGCTGTCAACTGATCCCCCAGGATCACTGCCAGCTCGTGGATGGAGAAAGCCAGTGTCCGACGCACCTTCCACTGCAAACAGGACAACAAGGGAACTACATCAGGCATCACAGCTAAAACAAACAGGCTTTTGAACTACACCTCTGTGACAACAGAGAGCAAAACAAACAGGGCTGGTTGTACAGCAGTACAACATGTAGTTATGAAGTCTGACAAGTCTTCAATTTTACATTTTTACTGCACATTTGATCCCTTACAAGAAACAATATGATCTTATGACTTCAGTGCAACAAAGTGAACAAAAAAGTTCCTCAAACTTCTGATTTATCATTACAAAACCTCTTTTTCTTCACCTGTACATCTGAGGCCAGTGTCTCGTAGGTGTCCTTGAGGCAATGCCAGTTCTGCCTGCCCAGTGTCAGGGCCACCCCGGGCAGGCTGTAGGCACAGTGCTTGGCGATTTCCGTGTCCACAGTTTGGGCTCGGGCTGGGTCAGTCATGGACAGGTACTGGTCTAGTAAAGGCTGAGGGATGATGTCCTGTAGGCAGACACAGGAGATCAGTGCCACTTAAATTTAAAGTCAGAAAGAAAATACACCTGTTTTGCTAGAGTTCTCTTGGTCCCAGCCACCAGCAGTGAAACACAAAGGTGATAGTACACCCCTTGTGTAGGTGACCTTTGCTGAGGGCACAACACTTATTTGTCCTCTCATCAGGACTGAGCAGTCAGCAAGAAACAGGGATTATTACTTTATCAACACATTGCATCAACCAAGCTGAAAGTTTCTTCTTTGCTGAAGATAAACAGTACATCAGTGACAAAGAATGCTTGCCTTGGTTGCACAGGTTGCCTTCTAAGGCACCAAAAAGGCAACAGAACATTTTTAGTTTTCTCATTTAAAACAAGGTTCTCCTTAAATCCCAGTGTTCCTTCATATTCTGCAACTGATCCACTGCAGAAGCTATTACTGCGTTAGGGGTAAGATGAGGTGTATCCAGTACTCCACTAAAGCCATTAGATGCTACTTTAATCACCTGTAATTTTGACTTGTCATCTTCAAATGGCGGATTATTTTCTTGCTCTTTCCTTAAAAATACACTGGTTCCTCTGTGTTGTTCCTCTGAGTCCTGTAAAGGAGGTACTAGGTAGTGAAATGACGGACTTGGTGCTGTTGGGGATATTTCAAAGCATCACTGCAGGACAATGCAGCTCAGATTCAGAACAGCCTTTTGCAGGCAGAGCCTTGTTTGCTGTGTCTATTCCAGCACAGAAAGACAACAGTTGTACACCGAGGCAAACACTACAGACTGTAGTAGTAACAAGGGTATGATCTAATTCTGATCACAAAAAAATTTTATCATTTAAAAGTTATTTTAGAACATACTGATGGAAATTCCCAAATCTATCAAATTATGAAAGATGCACCTCTTCACAAACATCAACTAAAAGCCTCAAAAGAACTAAAAGTTTAAAAGAACAAAATCATACAAAGCTCCAAAGTTCGCACACTGTTTTAATTTTGTCTTACGTTTTTATGTGCAATTTTTATACACAGACAAGCTGCATGTCTTTTTCCACCATTAGCTCCAGCAACATTAAATCCTGTGCAAACAATTCCTTTTACTCCTAACTGTATGTTGTAACCAACAAACAGTAACCAGGAACCGCATGTGTCACCACCTGATTCAATCTCCTGTCTATACAGATAAAAGACTAAAATTAGATTCATTACAGGAAGAGGTGAGACTACTTGCTACATTTCATCAGGAAAAACCCTGGAAGACTACTGCCAAACTCCTGGGTCATTTGGGTGCAAACAAATGACAGCCCAAAATGGCTTTTCTTTTTTAATCAGAGTAAGTAGAATGTGAGAGCTGTGGTCTGGCAATGTTCAAAGGCTTTGGATCAGAACTGGGTCAGTTGTGCCAGGGACTACACAGGACTCGTGCAGGCAGGAATTCATTTCAGACATGGAGCACAAGGTCACTTACTGAGCTTTTCAGCAGGTTGGTGGCTGACTGGTCACTGATGTTATCCCGGGAGGCAGGAGATGGAGCAATGTCCTCCTGCACCTGGGTGCAGGCAGCATCTGAAACAGCCGCTTCATCTGAAATAGTTTTATTCTGAAGATTGCCACTGCCTTCTTCCGTTTTTCTGGTCTCACACTCACCAACAGAATCAAACTGAGCAGCTCTGAGAGCAGCAGACAACACTTGGACCTGAGCTGTATAAAGCAAGAGACAACTATTTAGTCTCCCTTCTCCATTTTAAAGAATTAAACTTGTAATTAACTCATCTGGAAAGATAAAAAGAAGCCCAGTAGGAGCAGCACAGAAATGGTACATTCACAAACACTCGCCCTTGGAAAGAAAAGGCCTCCTACTGTAGAGCACTTGAGAGACTCGGGAAAACAAGAAACTGAGTTGACTACGTATGACAAAGAGGGATTTGGTCTAGGAAACACATACAGACCCACCCTCCAGGCCATTATCACTTCAATGTGTTCCACAACAGCTGTAGTGGGTGGCTAAGGGGGATAACTTGGTATTTATGGCCATTCTCACACAGCCAAGTATTAGATGAATTCAGCTGATCACTGTCACGAACACCACAGAACCTACAGTACTTGAAATCTGCTACAACTGGTTTTAACAAGTTCTTTTCCCTTTTGTAGTTAGATCAAGTTATTTCTCATGCAAGAAGCCAGGAACATTTCCCCAGCTCTTCCAGAAATAACTCAGGTCTTATGAAAAAGGCTGTTGCATAACCTACTATAATTTACTGCTCAAGGAAGGCTCATCACCCCAAGAATATCAAGTCAATTAAAATGCAGTCAGGGGTTTTGTAAAGGCCAGGAGAAAACCTGCTCAGAGAAACCATGATTTTACTGTTACAGTCTCTCACCTTGAACATCTGGATCATCCATGTGCTCTCGTAAGCTTTCTAGAACCTTTTTTATTTCACTACTAGCAACACAGTTATTGCATGGCATAGAACAGCTCTTGTTGTGCTTCTCAGTCTTGAACTGGAGCAGCTCCAGCTCCTGAGTTATGTCAGGCAGAGGAGGGCGCCAGTACAGGAATGTGTTGAACAGATCCTCGGCAGACCTTGTGTGCATTCCAGGGAAACTGCTGTCCTTGGTGACCTCAGGGACACCACCCCTGTCACCTTGAGACAGTCGAGACACATCTTCTCCAGGACTGGTACAACAATCTAAACCTTCTTCCCGTGTGTCTTCATTCAGGTTCTCAGAGAGTTTTGTGTTCCCTTCTGCTGAAGTCTCCTCAGGGGAGGATTCTGGTTTGACTTCCATTTGTTGTTCTGAGCTGGTAATAGACACAGTTATTGAAATACTCTGTAACAAGAGGTTTTCAGTGAAATACTTCATTGAAGACACCAGCAACAACAGCAGCTTTTCTCTACAGAAAGACAATTTGTTACCACTATGCTTTACTTCACCAGTTTTCCCTTTACCCTCCTGTAAAGCCAAAGTGAATTTTTCAATAAACTGGCTACACTCAAATGTGTGATCTCATTCTTCACACCTTTTCTGGAACTATACTCAAGTTGAGGTTTTTAGCCTTGACAAGGCCACAACAATTAACTTCTTTTTAATGCCTTCCACTACAACACACCTTTCCCAGGATTTACCTGGACAATGTAGCATTTGCACTGGAGGGCACTAAAGTGACACTGCTGCTTGGCTGACAGGAATTGGAATTCACATCTTGTGTTGATGGTCGGATACTCAGCGTTCCATCTTCTCTAATGTAAAGCCCAGCACTTGAAGGGTTTGCAAAGGTAGAAATAAATGGGCCAAGAGACTGAAAAGCAGCCTGACGGACCTGTGGTGGTGTAAGAACAACAGACAGGGTTCACGCACCTCAGAGTTGAAAAATAAAAATGGGGTGTCATTTTTTAGTAAGAACCAATTGGTTCTTCTTACAGCTTCATTTAATACAGAACATAACCAACTAAGTGCCACCTAAGAAAAGGGTGTTAGAATATTAAATGTGTACCTACAATCATTGTATGGAAATCTTTTAAAAAAGTTATAAATTTGCAGGACATCCCTGTCTACTTCAACTAATCTATTTAACACAAGCAACCTTTTCTCGGACAGTATTTATACTTAGGATTTCTATCTTTAAAAATAAAGAGAGGAAAAATAAGATCTGTCTTAAGAGGCAATCAGTTTTTAGTACATTAGACTCCAGTCTCAGCAAATGTTCTTCAGAGCACTTCCAGAACACACTTCTGACTTGGCCATTGTTTCCCAGGATGTGTCTGGGCAGGTGGCTCCATTCCAGAGTGTGTTACTCACCCATCTGCAAGTGTCACTGATCAGACTGATGAACAGCGGGGACAGTTTGCTTCTGCGAACCTCTGGGGATGTGGTGTAGGACACTGCCATGAAGCATTCAGCACAGGCTTTCCTCATCCCCCAAACACTATCAGAACAGAGCTCAAAGAACTTGGGAATCTGCCAAAAAGAAGCAAAACCAAGACCAATTAAAGACTAAACAAAGTCTGCAGCAATATCAAGGTATTTGTCTGAAGATTGGAGACAAGAACAACTCTAAAGAATAAAGCGAAGAACAGAAGAAACAAGGACAGGTCAAATACATACACTAACAGAAGGAATTAGAAAAGAAAACCTATCTTTCTCCCATTTACTCCATTAGGATTTTGTGTGCAATTATATAAGAAAGAATAGAAAGAATTAATAATGGCCTATTTTTCCTGAAATCATAACTTAATTCTAGTTCAGGGAAAAAAAGTCAGCAATTCTAAAGTGTGTGTATCTGCTGTCAGTGACAAGAACTTTGCATTTCTCTTCAGTCGCAGTTTGCTATGTAAATGCAACCAAGGCCTCAGTCTAATCAAGTAAAAAATGCATGCACACTGATTAATTTATAGAGAAGACAATAAAAGAATTCATTATTAAACTTTCTGAACTGAGAAATACAAGTCTTGTAAATTGATTTGGTCTGTACATACCAGCAGTCTTTCTGTCGCTTCTTGCCCAACTGCATTACAAATGTCACCAAAATTAGCTGCACAAATCTAAGAAATAAAAAAGCCATTAATAACATTGTGTGTCTTTCAAGGGCATTAGTTTTATTATCAATTTCCCTATGCATTATTTATCCCATGAAACAACTGCATATGTTTTGACGATTCAAATTTCAGCCCTGTAACTACAGTGTGTAATACTAACTCATCCCAAACAAAGAGTTGTTACATCAAGTGTCCGTACACCACATGCCTCAAATCAATAGTAATGAAGGTTTCTGCATCAAGAGCATCATGTACTTCAGTAACCACCACAAGGGACAATAAGCCTACTTGGAAGTTTAAATTACTTTGAGCAGCAGCTGTCAGACCCAAAGCAGGGTAAAACATGATACCAGGGTCAGGACTTAGGGGTACTGACAGAACTATCCTGGCTCAAGGTGGCTTAAGTACTTTGCTGAGGCAAAGTTTAGTCAAGGTCTCAAGTTAGTGCCATCCACAGGCCACTACAGAAGCTATAATTAAGGCAAAAGGGACATCCCCGCCTCATGCTGGAGAAAGATGCTGCCAAAATATGAAATCAATCAAGATACGACTGTTAATACTCATTTTATTCACTTTATATGCTTATAATGCAGCTCAAATTCCAGCAAGTACAGCTTATGTTACAGACCAAGCCAAAGCTCTGTGTGACCCTTAAGTCTGCTCAAATATTTTAAGACTTCTTATGCTACAAGTTTCCTTTTGTACTCAAGAATTAAAGTATTACACTTCTGGAATCTCTCCTTTCAATACTAGCTTTAAAAAAATTTAAAGAAAGGACATCTCAAACACCTATTTTTAAATTTCTGGTTTAAAAAGATGGTAGAGATGAGGTAATTTGTTTGCATCCTAAAACCAAGCACAGCAGCTTTACAAAAAAAATGTTGTGCAAAACTATTAAATGTGCCAGAGCCGTTTGGCTGCTGGAGCAAAGCTACTCACCAAGGTCTGTTACCCGTTTCTTTACTGAACCACAGAAGCTAAAACCATGTCACTAAAAAACTGGTCTTCCAGATGCTTTCAAAGTTCATCAGCTAAACTTATGACTAAATTTAGGAAAGCATTTGAACAGCAACATCCAAGTTCATTTTTAGGTGGTTTAGAGTTGGAAACACACCAACCTTTCGGACTTGAAACAATTTCCCATCACTGCACAGTTCACAGAAACGAGGAAGCAGCATGTGCTCAACTGTTGTTCTACTCAACATAGAGGCCATTTTACAGATCATCTGAAAAACAGGAAAGGGATATGGGGAAGGGGAAGAAAATTATAAAGCTTGTAAACACAGCCAAATATTCCTCCTAAAAATCACCTCAGAGAGCAAGACAGCAAAAAACAAATAGATTTAACTGCTACAAATCATTCAGACACCAGAATAAAACAGGAGTTTGCCATGTAACAGGAGAGAAAGGGGAGTGCAAGACAAACTAGGTGTATATGTGAGCTAATGCATACTTTACAGGACTGATCCTCAGGAAATTCAGGAGTTAAAAGTTAGTAACATGACCATTAATTCAGCTTTCTCTGAGGAACTGTCCATTTTCACTACCATTACAAACAATGTTTCTGCTGTGAAATTCAGGTGCTTTGGACTATGTTTTCTGTTCAGCTCCCAGTTTCTGTGATAAGTGTCTGTAATTCCTACATTTGTAATAGTAAAAAGCAAGGGGCTCCCATACTCCTTCCTACTCAACTGCTCTGCCTGCAGCAACAGGAGTTTAATGCTTACACAAGTGTTGTCAGATTAACAGTACTCAGCTATTTTTATTTTTCCAAAAATATTGGAGCTTTCTACCTCCACAAAAAATAAGCTTTATTCCTTTCTAGGAATAAATGTTTGCCTTTTTAATAGAATGCTAAAGAAGAAACAGGGAAGACAATTCAAGAACTTCCCTACAAATTTCCAAACTCCTAAAAGGTATGTGGTGCTCAGATGTCATCCTGGAAAACTGCCTCGGCAATTCCCAACTCCCAAACAAGGAAGAGGAAAATCTAGCTGGTAAAATATTTTACAGGTCAGGTGTCAGATATCCACACTGAAATGTAATTACACACCAGCACTTTTCTGTCGAGTCAACTGATTTCTTCAAAGTCACCAGGCAATGTTTTTTTTCAAAACACTTCAGAACTAAGATAGGTCATCACTGATACTTCCACAATGTTATGGGAAACCTGGTAGAGCAAATATAAAAAAACCTGCTGGGCAACAAAACAATCTTAACAAGAACTAAAACAAGGCTGCCAAGGACTAACAGTATTTTAAAGTTATTCAGGTACCATTTTGACATCATTTAGCACCCTGAACTACAAAAAAGGTCTCTTTATACATGATGTTTTCAAAAATTCAGAATAAAAATTAAATATTTGTTGTGCTAAACTAAAAATCCAAGTATCTTCACAAATAAACAAAACATTTGATTGCTTATTTAATGTCAGCACTCTCCCTGGACCTCATCATAATTATCATTATAAATTAATGTTATAAACTTACATTTACAGCTTCCACCTTGTACTCATCGTCACTGTCAGGAGCGGAGAGGTCCAGCAGAATGGGACACACCTTGTTCTCGATGTCACACTGAGCCACAAGGTCCTGTTCCAGCAGGATAAGCAGTGCTTCCTGACCTGCCTTTCTAACCTACACACATGAGCACACAAAACTAGTTTGTCACTATTAAAGCAACATTTACTGATATGAGAACCACAAAAAAACTCATGCTTTTCAATGAACACACAGGTACAAGTTAGAAAAAAACAAACCAGAAAAACTTCTCAGCTTTATGATCATAAGGAATTAGCAATAAATACTACAGTTTAATATCATTTCATCAGATTCTGAGAAGTAAAAAGATGAAGCCTAAAACAGGATTTGCAAGTCATGGCTCCTAGAACAGACTATCCATATGCTGTTAGGCAAATGCTATATATTTTCCCATTATCTGCTAACAAAAGTATTAAAACAAAAAACCACCAAAAAACCCGAACAAAAAAACAACAACAAAAAATCAGACCTCCCAGTAAAATCTGCTGAAAGCAACAAACAGAGCACTACATAAAATCCAACATGGAATTTCCTCTTATCTCTTCCCCATGCCTTAAATTCACTTAACCACACAGAATTTTCCAAGGATTCAACTCATGTTGTCTGCTTCTCCTACCTGATTGTTAATATCTGTGAGGTATCTCACTACTATGGGCATAAGGTATTCAAAAAACGCTGTTGGGAAGTTTGGTCTGCTTTCTTGCAGGAAAATGGCAATAGGAGGGATCTGTTCCATCAGCTCTGTACGTACAGTTGGCTCTGGAAATAAAAGCCAAAATTACATTAGTAAATATGGAATTAAGATCAGGTACCTTAAGAAAAAAAGTAGAATCTTTCTTTAATGATTTCACAAGAGAGGAAAATGAAAATAGTCAAAATATAGAAATAGCATCACTGAGATTGTCTGTTCTTCAAGGAAAACTGAATAAAATGGAATAGCCTTACATCACAGTTCAGAGACTTGGCATCAGTTCCCAAACAAACCAGATAAAACGAGAGCGCTTAGCTGGAAAACTCAATCACCACAAGTGTATGCCCATGAAGCATAACTGCTCTGTGCCACCTACACCACAAAGATGTAGTAAATTTCTTCAAAAATATTACTTCAGGCCCTGTTCTAAGTAAGGGCCTTTCATTTAGCATCTCATCTACCACACACCAGACTTCAAAAACAGAAAAAAATTGATCTTGTTTTCACTGACAGACATTGTTGGTGGATGATTTAGTTTTCCTAGTTCACTCACTGCCTCTCAAAATTGAATGCCACTACTACTAACATTGCAGGTTATGTAAAGTAAATTACGAAAGTTAAAAACCAAACAAAACTTTCAAACCTGCATCTTCAGAGAGCCTGACCACTATTTCCATTACAGTCAGAAAGTCTTCTTCATTGTTACTGAAATCTCGAAAGACATCCAAAAGACCTCTGGCAATAATTTGTCTGTGGAATGAACAACATATCAATTGCCTTAGTATCCAACAGCACACAGATGGAACACAAGGCAAACTTATCAAATGTAAATAGGCACCTTAAAAAGATCTCTGACCATTCTACATACCAACCAAAGAAAGATGAAATTGAAAGAACTTATTCAGATATCCAAGAATGAAACCCACTTTTCATGGAAAAGTTATACAAAAGTTGTTCAAATAGAAATAATACTATGCATTTGTTTGGGAGAGTTAAGAAAAACACCTTAACATCCACAGTGCACTCCGTTAACATCCACTGTGGCTGTTGTACCCTTACCTGTTAAATACATTATCACTGAAGGCATATTTTTCTAGACGAGCCAGTGGAGATAAGTTATCCAGTCCAGGGATATCCAAGAATGCTGTTATCCTCATGCTATCACAGTCTGGCCCATAATCTTCAAATCCAACTTGAAAGACAAGAAAAGTCACAACGACAAAAAAAATAAATCCAAGAATCAACAAAAGATGTTACAGTGTAAAATACAGGACACCAACAACTATTTCTTTAAAAGTATTTGACCACTGGAAACAGCTTACAAAAAATAAATTCTTAAATTGTATCTAATGAAGTCAAGTGAAACATTTGCAGAGTACCCTATCAAGTCAAGCTTTGAAATTTAATTCAATTGTCAAAATCCTTGGCTTTAACACACTTGACTTTGCCCTTTGCAGAGTAACCACACACACTGTGAGTTAAGAGGGCTCAGCTGACAATGGCACACCACAAACTAACACACATTCAGAAGGAAAGTAAGTCCCACTAAAAGGAACTGAAATTTTAGCATTCACAGCAAATCTCAAACTGTATTACTTTAAAACAGCAAGTCTTATGTCTGTTCCCAAGTTCCCAGAGTACATTTTTCTCAGAGTAGTTACTGGGTCCCATGTATTTAAATCAGACAGGTAGCTTTGGGAAAAAACTTCAACTTCACCATACTTGTGAACATGATGGGAGCTTCCTGCTGCAGATCCATCAACTACAGACTTTTCCATGTAAACACACTCTTCCCTAAATCTTTTTTGTATCTGCAGCTTCAGACTTATCTAAACATTACCATACCGTTACAATTTGCCTCACCAAGTCCAGCATTCACCTAATGCAGTAACAATTACACATTACAGGCAGAAGGTACGACTGAAAAGGAAAGGGAATGAGAACTTTGCTGCCAGACTTACTTTAAATCCTTCACAGTTAAAGACAGTGAAAGACAGTCTGCAACACACCAATTCTCATTTCAGCAACAGATACAGGAAGCATACAGCAACCAACTCTATGGAAAGAGTGGTCCTGGAGTAGCTGATATTCCTGCCCTAGGTTTACAGTTGTTCCAACCAAGCACCCCAAGAACTATGCACATTTCTTCCACACAGAGCAATTGTGATCATGCTTAAATAAATGCAAATTGTGCCAACACAGTTCTCACATGCATGAAGTACTGCATACCAGCACATGTGGCGAGAGTGACAACCACTGAAGACAACAAGCCAAGTTCCTTGGCTCTCAAGTACATTAATACCCATTATAAACCACTTTTTATGTTTAGAGACCCCTCTTTTTCCAACAGCAAATTCCCTATTTCTTATATAAAAGTCTCCTTTCCAGTTATTTAACATGAGTCAAAACACTCTTAGAAATACAGCTCATTTAGAGAGAAAATGATCTGAACATACTTGAAGCAAAATGGTATACCTGGGTCTTCAGGGGAAAACATATAAATCAGATTGGTTTAAGCTCTCCATGGAGCCCAGGTGAAACTAGAGCAATCCCAGATTCTGCTGTTTTCGCAGACAATGTGCTCAACAAGCTCAATGGGATTCAAATAGAAGAAAACTGTGGGACTAGAGTAAGTGTTCACATCTCAAATGTACATACAGATACAACTGTACACACAGCTACATGATCAGAAACAGCTGCTAATTATTCATGGCTTTTTATAATGAGGATGTTTTGTACTGACACCCTTATTTCCACCCCAATGGTCATTATTTCACCTGCTTGATCCTTATGGAAGGGTCTGTCAGGTTCAAAACATTTATCTGCTGCACCAGCATAAACCATTTCCAATGCACAGATCTGTCTGGCATCAGTTTGCTCCAGGACTTTCCCCCAGTCAAAGCACCTGAAGAGGGAACATCCAGATTTGCTGCTTCAGAAGAAGCCTCTGTATCCCCAGCAGCTCAGGGGAAGTTACAGTGATGTGGGATTGCAGATTGCCTTTCTGAGGTTGCAACAAACCCTCCACATCCAAACACGACTCTCACCATCCTTGTATCTATAATTACAACAAATACATTTTAAAACCCACACAGACTGAACACTCACTAGCTAATTTTTGAGCCTAGTCACCTGCTATACAAAGATTTATTAGGGCTTAGAAAACAATTAAAATCAATATACTTGTCATTAACTTCACCTAGTTCCCACCTGTTCCCAATTAGAAACACTTTAAAAATGAAGGCTCTTATCAGTTCACTTCAAATATTTCACAATTTCTACCAATTCAAATGACAATGAAATAAATCCCAATTCTAACTGTGACTACAAAACCACACATGGGACTAGGTTTGTAAACATGATGAACATGTTTAATTTTACTACATGGAATAACTATTATTCATTTAAATTACCTAAGCACACAGCAGTTCTTCCAAGACCAGAGAGAAAACAGAGCACTACTACTTATCCTCAGGATTGAGAGTTAAATACCTGAAATTTTTTCCACACACACTGCACACAAGAAAGGAATAATCATGGCAGAATCCATTTTGCCTTCTCAGGAATTTTAATTTTCTTTTTTCATAAAATAAGAAGCCATTGGTACCCCCAAGTTTCAAAATACACCAGAGTACTATGAAGTAAATCACAAATAATGAACTAGTATTTCCTAACATTATCTAGCATTCTTCAATAGGTAAACCTAACATTAAGTATTTTCCCTTCTAATTGTATCAAAACAAGTAAGCCCGAAATCTGTCCACCTCTGAACAGCAATAAACGTGACAGTATCCAGAGCTGAACTTGAGTTCACTGTGCCTTAGTTTGCCCCAGACTCAAAAGCTGCTTAGAGCCTGTAAGAAACACAGGGTCACAGGACCTGAGGGTGCAATTCAATGTCATCATCCAGTGCCACTATTCACATTTTACAACACAAACCAGTAAACACCAGTGCAGAGTGCAACGATTTAATGAGCTCAAGAAGGTCATTTTCCCTCCTGCTGTTTGTACAAGGAAAAACAAATTCTTTAAATACTTGCTTTTTAATTATACAAAGGGCATATATTTTTCCAAATGACCCATTATCTCATCTTACAGAAAACAAGTTTTAAACTGCACTTGAATTTAGGTAGATTTTACTACAGCCATTTCCCACACTCAGAGCAATCCTCCAGGCTCTCTGTTTCAATGAAATTGATCTTGAGTGTGCATGACATTTTCACCAATTCAGTTCAGTAAAAAACCAGTTTCAGTGGTTTATTTCACTAAGGTTTTCCTAAAACACATCATGAACTCTTTGCTAGCCTAGTCACTGGATTAGCACAGCAGAACCTGAGATGGGACACCTGAACTCTGCTACAATACAGACAAAACAGCTTTTGATTCCATAATTCTAACTGCATTGTCAAGTTAATGAACTTAACCAAAGAATATTTTAAAATCACAAAATAAGACTTGGATGATGCTCTAGAGGCTACATTTATTTACAGACTCATGCTGAACCTGGTAATTTCTCTTATTAATTACCACTTATGGCAAAACCTTTATCTGGACATTTTTATTAACTAAAGTTTTGCCATACAAACATCAAACTTCTTAATCAGTTTACCAAACAAACGTGTCACAGTCTTAACAAAACAGCAAAAGAGTGAACAGTAATGGAGAACAAACACTTACAGGGATGGTCACCACTGGTCCAAGACCAAGTCCCATAACAGAACCACTACTCTGTATTTATTTCTGTATTCAGTCTGTATTTATTTTGGCTGTTTGCACTTTCACACACTGCTACCCAGAGCAGAAACGTCAAAGACTGAGAGCAACAACTAACAGAATCCCCCAGAGGCAATGTCTCTGTGCATCTTCCCAGTGGAAGACTTTAGATCTCACTTGCATTCCAATATTCCCCCTGGCGTTCCCAAGACCTTCCTAAATCAGCTTTTCCATGCTCAGCTGGGGAGTGGGTGGGATGGACACATCTGTTAGGCATTTTCAAGTATTATTAAACAGTAATGGCCTTGTGATAAATACAGTTTCTCACAAGAAACACATACAAGTATAATTTGGGGGTTTTTAACAGAAAAGTCAATCCAGCATCCAAAGCACCAATGAAACCACCCCACAACAAGAGCTGCTTTCTAAAGCAGTATGTGTTCACATCGTTGTTGGTCAAGGCTTTATCTGCTCAAACTACACTTGCCAAGCCGTGCTCAGGTCTGACAGGTGTCCGGCTCTCCCGTCACACAGCCCTGGACTACACCGGCTTGGGATGGAGCTGTTCCCTGCTCTGGGACCCACGACACGGGGCTGAACCCAAAACCAGCGGGTTGGGTGCTCGCAGCACGGCCCGGGGATGCAGAACAGCGGGACACGAACCCTCTCCATAGCCTTAGAAAATCAATTCCCTGATTCCCCCCGGAGCGGGGCGGATCCCCCGATCCCCCCGTGCAACTGTCCAGGCTCATCGCGGGCGCTGCTGGAGCTGCTGTTTGTACCGAGCCCAGCGGGAACAGAACCAGCGCCCTGCAAACCTGCTCCTGCCGCCAGAACCCGCCTCAAAATCCTCCCCTCGCCCTCACCTGGGTGAAAACGCGGAGAGGGAAAGAGGGCGACAGGAGGACCCCGGGGTGGGAGCGCGGGCCTGCACGGGGAAGCGGAAAAAAAAACAAAAACAAAACAGTTACTCACAATCATCTAAGTCATCCTGCAAATCCACAAAATACAAAGGGATCCCTACAAACGAAAAAAAAAAACACAAAATAGAAGAGAGATACCGGGGGTTGGTTTCGGAGGGACGGGGCAGCCCCGGCCGAGCCGCCCGCCCGCCCGCCGGCCCCACTTACCGGCCATCTTGGAATGGACATGGGCGAGGAGGAGGAGCGGGAGGGCACGGGGAGGAGCCGCCGGCGCTTCCTGCCGCGGGGTCAGCCCGAACCGCCACCGGGTGAGGGAGCGGCGGCTGCCGGGGCTCGGCGGGGCGGCCCCTCAGCGCCCAGGGCAGCGCGGCGGCACGGGGGGCGGCGGCGGGGGCGCCACAAGATGGCGGCGCGGCCTGAGGGGGAGCGCGGGAAGGGTGCGGGGCCGCGATGAGCCAGCTGGGCCGCGGCTCAGGAGCCCGCTGAAGGCACAGCCCGCACGGCCATGGCGCTGAGGGAGCTCAAAGTCTGCCTTCTGGGGGTAAGTGCGGGGCGGCGGGAGCGGGGTGGAGGGGCGCTGACAGAGCCCGGAGAGGCTCCTTGGGGGTGGTGGGAAGCCCCCTCAGACCCTCCGTGGGGATGGTGAGGAACCTCTGTCAGACCTCTCAGAGACTCCGTGGGGATGGTGAGGAGCCCCTGTCAGAGCCCACAGAGGCTCCCTAGGGATAATGGGGTGCCCCTGTCAGACCCCACAG
This sequence comes from Grallaria varia, assembly GCA_013396735.1. Taxonomy (NCBI): domain Eukaryota; kingdom Metazoa; phylum Chordata; class Aves; order Passeriformes; family Formicariidae; genus Grallaria; species Grallaria varia. The sequence goes on along the minus strand of VWZG01000691.1, from coordinate 307,451 downwards.
AGGCTCCTGCTCCCCAGGCAGAGGGTGCCTGTTGTCCTGTTCCTCTGAGGGCACCAGTCTGGCCTTCTCCTCTTCAGGGCAGGTGTTTGCTCCAGGTCAGTGTCGGTCCTTCTTTTCCTCGCTATTTTTCTTTTCAAAGGTACGAAAAGAAACATAAACATCCAGCATATTGCTTCCTCTTAAGGTGTTGTGGGCTTGGAGCTCGCCGAATAAATAGGAACACCTGAAATCAGAGTGGTGGGAGAGAGGGAGGGAGGGGCCTGAACTTTTATTTTAAGGGCCGGTCTGGGCTTAGAACCCTCGCAGGTGTTGTGAGAAGGAGACGTGCAACCTGGAGCAGGGGTCTGAAGAATTCAGAGCTGTGAGTTTATGCTTGGCTTAGCTTGGGAACCCCACGTTGAACAGGTGGAGGTGATACTGCCAAACCCCTGTGCTGGTCAGGGCCGGGAAAGGCTTGTTTTCTGCTTCTAAATGGCCACATTGCCCTTCAAAGCAATGAAATTATGTGTTTGTGTCCCCTTCACGTTACACGGTATTTGGGGTAACTACTGTGTTCACCTGACCTGAGAAACCTTTTGTTGCTGGAGAAGAGGAGAATAAGCACTTAGGAAAGCTGGTCCTTGAATGCCAGGAGACACTTCTGTGTTTCTTTTCTTAAGGTTTACTCTTCTTAATGAGACTGCACACAACATAAATGTTGTTTTTTAGAAGATCTGGGGTAATGCCCATCTTCTCAAGAGGAAAACAGCTTGAAACAACGAACAGTCATACATACTGTACCTAAATTTACTGCAAGATTCAGTAGATTAAAAAAAAAATATATGAATGATGCAAAACTTCATTTTTAGTCAAGCACTTCCTCAGGGGTTTTTGTCATTAAAATTTTAATGACTCTGGAGATGTAAAGCAAAAAGTTTTTCTTCAAATGTGTTAATCCTTCTTCTACTGAGAAATGCTTTACTGCTAAGAGATGAGTTATTTGACTTCTAAATATGACTTCTGTATATATTGTTTTAACCACAGAACCAGAGATGCAAAAACATACATGACCCAGAATTTTCATGTTACGTTTCCTCTTCTACCATTTGTAGAGTTGCATTAGTAACATGTTTCAGGTGTGTCACAGAAGAAATCTCAAGTCTTTCATTAAGCAGGGTGGGACAGCATTAGTCAGAGGTTAAATGCATGTGTCACAGTTTTATAATTCATGTTCTCCATTGGTCCTCCATCCTGGCAAGCCATACTCAGTGGCTGTGTTTTCCTAAAAGTGGTCTTTCCCTACTGCTGTTTAGTTGTAAGTTGTGCAAAGCTTCGGAAAAAAAGTTGAGGAACAAATAATAGGCATGAATGCAGATTTTTATAGTCTTCCATAGAAAAATCTGAGAAAACTGAGACTTGTCATAGACCTTTCATTTTTCTGCTAAATGAATATAATACCTGAAGTATTTCATAATCTCATTTCTCCGAGATTCTCTGCAGGAATGTGTTATTCATCACAGTGTACTGTAAGATTTGAGGACAAAAAATCATGTGTTTATAGTAACTAATGCCACTTTCAACTGTTTCTGTTCTTTTTTTAGGACACTGGTGTGGGCAAATCAAGTATTGTGTGGAGATTTGTAGAAGATAGCTTTGATCCCAACATCAACCCAACAATAGGGTAAGAAACTAAATAAAGTTAATGTGATTTATTCATGAGTAAAATGAAATTATCTGAATAGATCACTTGAGGATTCCTTGTGTGTGGCAGCTAAATGTGGTAATGAACATGACTGCAGCTGTAATGAGACTTGTGATCTGCCTTTGGACAGGTAGGAGTGTACTCAACAGTCCTGCAGCTTACATTTTGGTGTGTGCGATCTGGACCCATTTTGTATTGTTAATCTAAGATAACAGTGAATAAATTACACCATATATGCTTCTGCTGAAGGGACAACACACTTTTCTCATGTGCTACCTTTAAATTTCAACATCTAGTTATTATGTAACTCTTCGTATTTTAATTTTTTTTTTTTGAAAGACTCAAGTACAGTAAGTCCCTTAGGGTTATGTAGGTGGTTAACATACTAATTCAGGCTGTAGCTCTCTCCACAAATTAGTTCAAAAGTTTCACATCTGTATGCAATGCGCACACAAGAGTAACTGATGGAACTGTTCATGCAGTTGGTCTCACAGGTGAGGAGGTATTTGAAAGCTGAGCTTCAGTAGCAACATTATTGAGCTCAAATGTTTGCATGGGTGGAAGGAAGGGCAAGCATCAGGTATTCTTGGAGTAGTTGGATCTTTTTATTTGTTTTGCTGTCTTTTTTATTTTTTTGCTTTTCAAGTGTCTTATGGGGTGCTTTGATCAGAAGCAGTTCTTGGCTTATGAGGGGACAGATTTTGCTTGATGCCAAGAAGTTTGTGGGGGTGTCAGTGCAACTTCCTGCCTCGGGTGTCGGGTGACCAGTAAAGATCCTGCTGATAAAGATCAGCTGTGTCTCATCCTGTCCTTCTAAAGAATTGGGGTCCCCATGATATCTTTCCCCTTACACCCTCCTCTTTTTTTGAGTGTAAATATTGATATGGAATTTGCAAGATGTTCTGTAGGAAGTATATGAGGATTAGAGAGGAGTTTCGAGCATCTTATAAAACCAAAGCTGAGAATGTTTTGACTTCATGGGGTGTATGTTTCAGGAGATTCATGAGATACAATCTTGTTTCCTGTCCTGTTTTCGTTCCTCTTAGAATTACCTGAGCAATCGCACTTTGTTGTTGCAAATGTTCATCACACAGGTTCAAGTATGAGCTGCTGTAGAAACCCTGTCAGAATTCTGCAACTAATGTCCTCTCAGGGTGTTGAGGACACATTTAACCAGTATCTCTAGGTACTGCAGAATATGTAGCCTTCCATTATAGGATCGGAAAGGAATTATGGGTATCAAACTGCTTTAATGTAGTTAAAATGCCTACTTGGCTGGGAGAAGCAGCGAGGAAATCTAGTAACAAAACAGACGTTGTTGTCCCTGTTAAAAGTCATCAAGGAGAACTCTAGTTTGGAGGCTTTTGTTGACTCAATTGGCAAGGAATTTCAAGCAACATTTAACCTCGGTTGTCAGCTACCACTTGGGATGTTTAGTTGTGATGTGAATTACAGAAACACAGCTGTTCAGTTCAAATTGACTGTACAGGCATGTTTTGGTTTATAGAACTGAGTAAGATAAATTCAGTGACTGTATGGTTTAGGAAACTTTCTATATTAGCCAGAGAATTCAGATTTGAAGCTCATTTTGTATCAGTCTTAAGGAAGTGGAAGTTTCTGCTGTGCTTTACAAGAGTTACTCCTGTCACTTTATTTTTCTGTACTCACTGTGGAAATACATCAGCTAGTTAATGGTGTTGAAATGCATTGCAATTAGGCTCTTCCTTTGTAGGGGTTCTGCGGCCTTATATTTGGCTTCTTAAAAGACTAATCAGCTCTGGAGGTTGACGTACTATTTGGTAAATGAGCTGGGTTTAAGGAATGGGGAGAAAGTTACCTCCAAATAGCTGAAAGTATTGTGTAACTGCTCCCTTTCCTTTTCTTAATGTAAATGGTTGGTTGACTCCTATAGCACTGAAACATAACCAAAGATTCCATAGTTATATTAACTACAAAAGTGTTATCGTTAAAATCTGTGCCCTGGTGGTACTTAAGATCCAAGCTAAACTTGAGTGTTGGGCTCAAGTATTTAATGTTGTTGATGATGCTCTCTGGGTCTGACTGTACAGCAAGCCTGGGGTACTGTAAGAAGCTCCAGTACCTTCAGAATCCTGTCCAACAATGACAGTAGAACAAGTTTGAAAGTCTGTACAAGTACTTGCAAGTGGCAATCATACAGAAGGTGTTAAAGATCGTAATCTAGGATCTCCTGCGCTTCAAATAATTATTTCAACCATAGTTCCAGTTCTACAAGGATTTGAATTCACTGTGTGGCTTTTCTAGTAAAAAATGTGCCTACAGGTGATAGATATAGCAAAGAACTCCCTCTCGTAAAAGATAAGTTCTCTGAATTGGTGTTCTTATGGGAAATACACTGATTGATCTGAAGCAGATTGAGTAAAGCACAAAAGGACTTTGCAGTATTTTACTGTAAACCTTCTAGAATTTGGGCAAGGGGAGGAGCAGCTGGAGAATAGGAGAGATTTTTCTTTTTGTCTTCTGGAAGTCCAAGAGCCTCTGCAAACTAAAGTATATAATGACAGACAGATTTGAGAGCTGTACAGAGGGCAGACAACAAGCAGGTTACTCATTATTGATTTCTCTGTCCTCTTAACACCTACCAGTAGTGATACAAATCTCCCAAGTTTTATTCCCAAGTATGAACCTACCAACATTTACCTGAGTGTTAGTACAGAGACAGAAACAGCTGATACAGAGGGAAGGATTTGACCTTTTTTCTCACGGAAGTTTCCAGTATACACTGAAGTGATTTGCTGTGATGATTCCTCCATGTTTGAAGGGATACTGTTAAAAGGCTCACCTTTCTTGTTTTTTTGGGTCACACATCCTGTATTTTTATCAAAAACTTGTTAATAATTAACACTTATAATTTGCATTCATGTTGTGTTTTGTTAGCTGAATTTCAGGCTTTGAAAGATAATTTCATCTTCTCAATAATTTCAGCCTTTATATCTGAAGCTCTTCATCAGTTTGTGTGTGTATGTGTGCGGAAAGCACTGTCATTGGAATGTGAACCTTTCTGAAAGCTCATGGTGGTAATGAATGTTCTGAGGTTGTATTTATATTCTGGAAAAGCATGAACTGTATTTTTGTTTTTCCAGAGCCTCATTTATGACCAAGACTGTACAGTATCAGAATGAGCTGCATAAATTCCTAATTTGGGATACAGCTGGACAGGAGCGGGTATGTAGAGTCAAGATCTGTGGCCAGAGTTTGAGTTGCTTTTCAATTCTGCCCCTGAAATCACAGTGTGATGTGGTTTTACAGACATGTATCAGAACATTTGTTTTTCTGCAGGTTCCTATCAATACCTCTGTGCTGTAGATACGTTTTTATTTTTCATTATCATAATTAAAGTATAAAGGTAAGGATGATGGCCTAAGAAGAGGACCTTATGAAACAAAAGACTGGGCCTAGATTCACTGGAAGGGAGTGCTGTTTCCAAAGAAAACAAGGCTCAGGGTGGTGGGGAAGCCAGCAGCTGTCTCTAGTACCATTTCTAGTTGAGTTTCAAACATTCAGCTGTAGTATTTGCAGCCAGTGCCGTTGGCAACATGAGAGTCAAAGTGAAATGAATGATCCTGTTTCATAGTATACAAGTAAGGCCCTGATTCTGGGAAAATATACGACTGCTAACACATCCTGGTAGCTTCACAGTTAGGGTTATAAATGTGAGTAGGATGTAGATTTAGCTTTCAAAAGCAGAGTTTAAAGCAATGTTAAAGGTGATAACTGCTCTTTTATTCTTTTGGAAAGTTTTACTAATCAAATCTGATGGTGTTAGAAGCTACGTCAGGGGATCTATTTTGAAATTTAAATTTTCATTTGATAGTTTGGGGTTTTGATCTTTGCAACATGCATAGTTCTGATGGGAGGAAATAAAAGCTCTCAAGAAAATGACTAGTCACATGAAGTCACAATTAATTTGCATGATTTTTACTTGGAATTTAAAAGGATTACTTTGCTAGTGAACTTGCTTGTTTATGGATTACTAGTAACAGTGGTAGAAATTACAGCAGCTGTATTAGGAGGGTTTATTCTGGCAGTTTGTTGCCTGCAAGTTAACTACTGGCAGGTGCCAATTACTCCTGATGAGTTTATTTAGAATGTGAGAACTGTAACTAAGGCTGGGTTATTATTTTAGGATAAAAAATGACAAATGCAGCTGTACTATTTTTCAGGCTTGGCGTGAGAAAGAGCACACACACACAAAACCCAACAAAACAACAACCCCCAAACAAATAAAAACCCCAATAGCAACAAAGAACCCAACAAACACCTTGTAAAGGCGCAGTCATCCTTGTCCAGAGTCACTTGACCTTTTGGATTCCTGGTGGAACTGACTTGCCAGGTTTTTGGCTTGATAACAGCCTTGGCGGCTAGAAAGTAACTCGAGTATATTTGTATTGCGTTTTAGTGCTGTAGATTTTGAATGACAATTCATTTCCTTCCAACAGCGCCATAATAAGCAAACTTATGTTGTCAGGGATGCTTCCCAGGAATACATCCAAGAGTATCCATGTTATCAAAAATATCTCGAGTCCTTCCATTACTAGCAGTCAGTCAACATTTGCTGTAAATAGTTTGTCTTAAGTGAACATCCTAGCCCATCCTAGAATGTTGAGGCTGGAATGTGAGATGGAGAGGGAGAGTATGAATTTTTATAGCTTGGTACTCCTAAGTGGCAAGCTTTATAAACAAGCCTGCCACAGTTTGGCAGGAAACATCCATTACATATTAGCAATTCCATCCTGTTCACTTTAACTGTGTTTGCAAGCAATGGGAGGACACGGTAATTTGGATTCAGCACACTGCAATCTGAGGAAGCAGCTCAGTATATGACCAGCATGTTCCTTGTCTGTTTATTTTTAGACTCTGAGTGATACCTACTTAGTTTTCTTTCATACAAGTTGCATGATATCTTTATTGAAATCAAAAAAGGAAACATCTTACAGGGCTGTGACCCAGGAGCTGTGGTAATTTCGAAGCTTAGGTTCCATACCTGAGAGAACTTCCTGTGAGACCCCAATATAAGCAAGGAAACAGTGAACTGTGAGTGAGGATGTTTGCTCTGAAATGGTGCAGTCCAGAACAGGGCAGTACTATCGCTTACTGCCAGTCACAGATGGGCTGTATCACATCTGCAACACGTCTGACAATGAATTATGGAAGGGATCTCCTCCATGGTGATCTGGAATACCAAAAATGTCCACACCATTCTTGGAACTAGGATGTCTCTGCTGAGCTGTGATGCAGAATGCACAGAATTCCTAGTCCTTCTTGAGGTTTTTTTGAGGAGCATTTGGTATTTCCCATATCAAAAGCCCAGCAGCAAATAGTGCTATGCTGCCCTGGGCACCCGCTTGTTCTCAGTGGCTCCAGGGGGAGCTGGCTGGAGGTGGAAATGGACACTAATTCACTTCACACAGCTTATTGCCCTATACACACACACCTTACTTCTCTCCTTTCTTCTACACTGAGTTAAACTGATAGGGGGTTTCTTACAGCAATTAGGATTTTTACCTTCTTATTTTACAATTCTGAGTTTTTCTGGATAATTACATTATGTAGTGGTAATAATTCTGTCAGAACACAAATTGGAGGCTGGAGGGCAAGCTGAAGTCCTTGGAAAAATGGAAAAAGGAAAATTCAGTGTTTCTGGTAACATCTGTTTTGTTAATATATTTTTATCTGCTGACTGCTCTTAAGGTGGAAAAATGTATCTAAGTGTTAGTAGACAGGAAATTAGGGTAATACAAAATCAGCAAGTGGAAGTTGGTTTATTCCCAATGTAAATAGTCAAATAATCAAAAAGCCATGTTGCGACCAGTCCAAGTGGTCGTTTACCAAATATGTTTCCCTTTACATTCTAGTACTTAGGAGGAAGAGAAGGATTATGTCCCAACGTGAACTAAATGTCTGCCCATGTTTCCCTTTCCCACTATTAAATATTTTTATATTCTGAACTTTGTGTTCAAAATCCTATTTTCAAAACAGAATTTGAGAGCCAAATGTAAATGGTCTGGAATTCTGCTTTATAGCAAGAATTTTATGATTTATAATATTGCTCTCAGTTGAACTGCACTAAGCAAAAGGAAATTGGTATTTTATTAGAACTGAGTAAGCCTTTATGAAAAACTGTATCCACTTCATTATTTTTACCCGGAGTAATAAGATGCACAAAAGCTCTAAATCACATGTGCTTACATGGAAGCAATATGTGCAGTTCACTGTACTCTGATGAAGAGTTTTGGTTGCCAGTTAATTCTCTTGGTTCTTTTTAAGTTGGCAGAATTTCACACTGTTTGTAAGAATGTTTCATTGATATTTTTGATGAAACTTGATCGTGTGGTTTATCACTTTTTTAGTCCTGGATTCATAATACTCTCTCAGTGCAAAGGTACAGGCCTGGTTATACCCTGCAAATGCCCTACCAACCAAATAGACCTTCTGCAGGTTTAACTCTGAAAATCACTAGAAAGTTACTGTAGCCTTTTACTATCTAGTAGTGTTCCTTAAAGCTCAGGTCACATAGTTGTGGCCTTTTGCAGTTTTTAGTTTTAAACGTATTTCTAACTTCTGGGGGAAAAACTGAAGAAAAATCCTTAAAGCCTTAAGTTAGATTGTGAAGAAACCAACATTTCAAGCATTTAAGAGGGTCATCACTGATCCAAGGGGCTAGGGCTTGTCACCAACTTCTGAACCTTTCAGATCAGCACTAATATAATGCTAATTTTCTTGGAATTTTTGACTTAGTCAAAATTGAACTTGCCTTTCTCCATTTTACTCCTTATTTAGTGTTTAAAGTTGAGCATATGTGTGTCTATGTGTAATTGACAGTCTTTTGAGAGAGATTCTAATCTATTCAAAATAAGCTAAATAAGCTCAAGGTTGACTTCCTGCTCTTTGCAGTAGGTGTGCTGCTGATCTCTAAACTATGTATTGGTTGCCCTTTGCAGAACAGTGCCTTCTGGGAACTTTGTGCTCTACTGCATAGACTCTCTGTAATTGTAAGGAAAAGTTTTCCACTAATGTGACCTTTAAAGCCTGTTTTCAATAGTCCTAATAATGGTAATGAAATCCTGGAGGCCAGTGGAAGGTCAGGTTCATGTTGTCTGGTGTCTGTCTTTCAGTTCCGTGCTTTAGCCCCGATGTATTACAGAGGCTCAGCAGCAGCCATTATAGTGTATGACATCACAAAAGAGGTAAGAAACTTGTTCTTACCCAACATTACAATTCCTGGGTGTTTTTTATGTCATGGGCCAGCTCTGACTCTTAATCCCTTCTATCTTCTTTCTTTTTCTTTTTTCCCCACATCAGGAAACATTCTCAACGTTAAAGAATTGGGTTAAAGAGCTTCGCCAGCATGGACCTCCCAACATCGTTGTAGCCATTGCAGGAAATAAGTGTGATCTCAATGATGTAAGGTAAATAGCTGTTGTCAGGTTGGTGGTTTTCCCATAAGCCCATAGTGCTAAATATTTTAAGATTTCAGAACAGCTGAAAGGTATACAACAATTTAAATGTTTTGCTCTTAGCATTGTAGTTTCACAGGGGATTTTAGCTGTTTCTACTGTCAGAAGATGTGGTTAGTTTGCCCTTGCATGGTCTTGCCCACTTCCTCCCCTGTGCTGCTGTGAGTGCATGTGTGATTGGGCAGTAAATAGGGCTGTAAAATGGATCCAGATTAAAACTAACCCTTTAAAAAAAAAAAAGAAAACCCATCCAAGTGTATTTATCTTTCTCACACCATGAACACTTGCTGGCATAACAGAGTGGGGATAGCAGGGTTAGGAATGAGCAGTTTACTGGGAGACAGGATTACCTTTTCTGGTGGCAGTGCCAAGTTACACAAACCTAAACTGCCTGTGAAACTATAGTGTAATAGAAGCTGTTTACCTCACTCTGTAAGAAGTGCCCCTGTCAATCTGTAGCACCTCATTTTGTTAGGAAAAATATCAAGCCTGTTGGAAAGCATTGTGTAGGTTTTTCTGACTTGCTTGTTCAGGTGCCTTCCTTCCCTGCCCAAATATTGGGGTGGAATTGGCCATGGCCAAAATAGTTGCAGGGAGCGGGAAAAGTTCTTGAGTAACTTTATGAACAGCCAAACTTTCAAGAAGGCATGTACTAAAAACAAAAGGCTTTTTTAATTGATGTCCTGGTTTAATAAGCCAAAATTCAGAAAGGAGGTGTGTGTAAACTTCTTGGGTTTAGATTTCATTGGAAAAGGTACCACAGCTGCTGTCTCAAAGGAGACAGATGGTTCTGTGTTTAAAGAATCACTGCAAAGGTGGTTCTTCATATAGTTTTACAAATTGCTATTATATAGCACTTTTCTAGTGAGCTCTAACAAGTTTTGTTACAAGTAGCATGTCTCTTGAAGGAAATACAGCTTAAAATTACTGAGGACAGTGTTCAGCCTCACATTCTTATTTCCTGGTTCTGAGGTGGCATCACAAATTATATAAACGCTGCTATTCCAGGTAATGAGCAAGAGTCAGTGTACTTTAATCAGAGGCAATATTTGAGTCACTGATCAGAGTCTGTGCTCTTGATATTCTAAAGTTCCCTGTTACTGAAAGTAGCCTTTGATTTGTAGAAATTGTATGTGAAGTGATACAATTTATAGTCCAGACCTCTCTACTTATTGAGGTTTGTTTTTTCGTGTTATTTAAGGAAACTTACTTCGTTATCAACTTGCCTACTTTGAGGGGCAGCATAACTTTTACGCTACTGGGTGCTGTGGTTGTGTGCTCACTATAAGGATGTTCCTCTATGTCTTGATGTAAAGTAAATGATTTGTGCAGTGTTGGGAGATACTTGGTGTTGTAAACAATTGTAGGAAATACACTGGATCTTTGGAATTAATGCCTTAGGATCATCTCAGCGTGTCTAAAGCTGGTGTGTGTGTGTGAATAACACACCCCAGAATGACTGATTGCAGACCTGCACTGAGAGCATCAAGACTAAACCTCACTGCAGTGTTGTGAAGTGAGTTAAGGCCTGGCTTTGTTTAGGACTGTGCTTGTACTTCAAGCAGGGAGACATCACAGAGTAAAGAATGAACATCAGCTTCAGCATGAGGGAGCACTGTGATGCCAAACAGGTAAAATAGTCTGTCCCTTAAGGTTTTGGATTATGAGGAGGGTTTTGCATTCATGTTTTTCTTTTCTTTTTTTCCCCAGAGAAGTCATGGAAAAAGATGCTAAAGACTATGCAGATTCCATTCATGCAATATTTGTAGAGACAAGTGCGAAAAATGCAATAAACATTAATGAACTCTTTATAGAAATTAGTAAGTATTGAAACAGTTTATATACTTCTGCAAGAAATTCAAGTAGAAATTTGATTTCTCTATTACTTCTGTACTATTTAGATGAGAGTGTATTGACTTAAATTTGTTACCATGGGATATGAATACAAACTGCAAAATGAGCTCCATGATTTTTTGGTCATCTAGTGACCTCTAAATATTCCTTCTAAAGACTTTAAGCCTACTGTGATGCTGCTGGATAAATAGCAAGCAGGGCACTCATGTCAGAATTTGGTGTCATCTTACTATGTCTGTTACTAAATGTTTCAATTAGTACTTCCAAGGTTACGGAGGGGAAAGGGAATGGCATGAGGAAGATCCAGACTTTATACATGTGAGAAAAGGAATTAAGTTCTCAATCTTAGTGTTTGTACTTAGTTTTAAAAACACATTTTCAAAAAAAGAATTATTCAAAAATGCCAAATTACTGCATGGGAAATAGCAACTATTGCATGTAGATTGTCCACAAGTATTTTTGTGGTACATAGGTGTGTTTTAATATTAAATGTCAGGTATTTTGTCTCATATGCGGTGGGGACAACAATGATATTTATGTCCATGAATAAAAAGCCGGCAATATTCCAAAGTGAATTCCATGCGATGTTATTTGGGGTATATGTGTCAAGTAGCAACACCAATGTGCGGCTACACCAGCCTGTTTGTGAAAAGAGGGCTGGCTGCAGAAGCATTAGACTTAAGAAAGAAAAATAGGGTCTTTATAAACAGCTGAATATATTGGAGCTGATGTAAGAACTATGTGCTGTAGATTGGCTCCCTGATTTACTGACTTAATAGCTGCTCTCCAAAATTGATCTTGAATAAATCATGGAGGGGGGGAAATCATAAATCCTTCTCAGAAAAGAATGCTCAACCAGGAATAGTCCATTTTAAAGACTGATGAGATGACTAAAGCAGCTCTCTCTAAAGCACCTCAGTGCTAAGCCCGATGCTGGTGATCTGTGGAAATCCGGGTCAGGATGGTACTTCTCAATGAAGGTATTCCAGATGGCATTGCATCCTGCAGAGTATGTGCTCTGAGTGCTTTTACAGCTCAGCTGGCCAGGTCTAGATGAGCCTGAAGTGTAAATGCTGCTAAATTAGCTCCAAACTGCCTCTGCTCTTCTTCTGTGCTGCTGCACCTCTTACAGACACAACAGGGACTTTTGCTACCATCCTCTTAGGCAGGAATGTCATCCCTCATGGTGGACGACTAATTGAAGGCACATTTTTATATACAAAATACACACTATGCTTAGAATTAGTTTCAAGTATAACATTTGCTATAAGTTTCCTTTTCCTGCCTCCTTGTAGGTCGCAGAATTCCATCAACTGACGCCAACCCCCCGTCTAGTGGTAAGGGCTTCAAACTTCGGAGACAGCCATCGGTGACGAAGCGCAGCTGCTGTTGACTGACCCCTTAGAAAATCAAACTTGTTTATACAGTAGGTGGTCTTGGAAGTTAATGGTTCATGTTGGGTTTATATTCAGTCTTAGATCTTTATCTGCTGGTGTTCATACACCCGAGGTCCCCCTAAAAGGGACCAGCTCATCCGACAGCCGCACGCTCGCAGAAAGGACTGCAGTCGTAATGCCATGTGGCATCTCTTGCATTCAAAGGGAATCCACCATCACTTTTTTGGCCTTGCTTGACAGGAAGGTGATTATATGGGTGGTAGAACTGAAATGTTTAATAGTTTTGTAATCAAGGTTTTAGGAGGTTTTTTTGTAAAAAGGGAAATGAGCACTTTTGTGGGACATCAGGGTGGGGGGAGTCTGGAAGTTAGATGTCATTTCTTCCTTTTCTTCAGTGAGCCTTATTTTAAATTTAACTGTAGCTAATCCAAAGTATGGTGGGACAGTCGTTGTGAGATGGCTACAGAATAAGCAACTGAAGATAAATAGGCAAATCAGTCCATCCAGTCCCCAAATCCCATTTGCACTTTTTATTTAAAGATGATATGCTCTGGGGGTGGGGACACAAGCAACAGATATTAAACCACAGACAATCTTTTTTTCATGCTGATTGTAATCACTTTAAGGCAAACTGATATAGACATCTTTTTGTTCTCACAAGTGTTTTAATATTGAGATGTTGGTCAAAGAAAGCCTACTCATAGTTCTGACTAAATGAAGTGGTTACTGACTAAAAACAGATGCTGTAAACAGATGCTGCCAGTGGTTCTGATAAGACCTACAGGTTTTTGGGGAAAGCTTTTAATTGCTTGGCATGTGTAAAGTGTTCATATTATATTTATGAGACCAGTGTTTAAAGTATTATAAATTATGTAAAAGCAGTAAAAAATAATGCAATCTTCTACACTCTTTCCATTCCATATCTATGGACAAACCCTTGGGGAATCTCCATCAGGCTTTTTTTTCCTGCATTTTAGGTATTGTCACTGTGAGTTCATCCAGAGGCAGATGAAATTCTTTCCCTTTCAATGACATTTGAAAGGGCCAATAGAGCATGCTGTCAGTGCAGCACAAGGACTGTCTGTTCAACAAGCTTTCATCTGGGGTGCACCCAATCTTTCCTATTTTGGGCACAAAAATACAAATAGGAAGTAACCTTAAGACACGTGGTAATGTAGATCATTACCACTTTGTTCCTGGGGTTTTTCATCTGTGAGGGTTTTTTGCAATTCAATGTTTAGCTTATTCTGTATTGGTTTTAGTAGGCTTTCAATTAAACCATAGGTTGACCATACCTGAATGTGCTATTTTATTTATTTTTACTTTTTGTTTCTTACCAGCACTAGTGAGAAACTTTTATACTTTTGAAGAAAAAGAGCTTAATAGACTTGAGTATATACTAAAATATGCTGTTTAGCTTTAGAATCAAAATGAGGTCATGTTGATGATGCCTATTCTTTGTTTTTAATCTGGTTTTCTATCATCTCAAGTATTTTCTCTGGAGGAAATGTAGGACAGTTTGTAAGAAATGAAAGGACTTGTAGTTCAGATTAGTTTGTATTAGTGAAAATTCCTGGAGAGCTATTCTGGAGCAAAACAGGCAAACTGTTGCAGTGAGGTTTCTGAAAGGGTCAGTATGTTCTAATGAAATCTGGTGACTACATTTTTGTCATGCCTTCCACTTTCCCTGCCTGCACTGCCAATTATGCCTTCTTTGCCAGAGCTGTACAGGCTACAGGCCCCAAAAATACAACTTCATCACATACTTCCTATCCCTTTGCAATCTGATGTTGAATTACTGCAGTTAATGCAGATCTGGAAACATCCAGTGTTTGAGATTGTCCAACCTACACACCCTGGAGCGAGGCTGCTTTTAACATGTGGCTGTTTAAAATGACAGACAGTTGATGTAAGTTTGGAGTCAGGATAACTGTTTATTGATCCGTTGGTGCCAGCTGGAAGCCAGAATAGTCTTCCCTGTGATGCATGTGTTGATTGTTTCATTTTTCTTGGAGAAAAATGGTTTCTTTGGTATTACTAATTTTTCAGCTCATCTGCTTTCATCTTGCACTAGACTTGCTGGAATTGATTATATTTTGCCCTAACATAGCTTCTCTATCTGGAGATACATTAGTATTTGAGTGTTTGGAGAGCTGATTACCAACTGTTCCAGATAAATTTTTAGTAACTTTTTTCTGCTGAGAAATTGTTAAAAAAGCTCAGGATTAAAGTTTTATTCCAACATGTCTTTCTGTTTAATGAGTTGAGCTTATCAGAGAGACCAAACTTTCAAATACTCTCAAAGGGAATTACACCATCACAGAATGGGTCAGGTTGGAGGGCGCCACAGTGGGTCATCTGGTTCAACTTCCCTGCTTCAGCAGCATTATCCCAGAGCACGTGGCACAGATTAATTGCTGCAAAACAAGTGTGGAAGGGTAAGATACCATGTATGTAAAAACGTAGCGAGGTGCATGTCATATCATTGATCCAGAGCATTTTTTAACTGGCAAAATATGACTATTTCCACTCCTAAACACCACCAGTTCTTTCACATGGAAGTTACAGATTTGAACAAAAATAGAATTTGGTAAATATTTAGTTATTAAGCTTTGGGGCAACTTCAGTGTGCTCTTCAGGTCTTGGGAGGTATCTTCATCCAGCCCTCTAAATACAACAGTCACTTGGCTGCCTTGCCAGGCTCCTGATCTGTGCTGTTGGTAGTTTCACTGGGTATTTTATATCCAACCTGAAAATGGCACACTAAATGCCCAAGTAGGCAAAATCTGGAAACTTACATATAACAACAGGAGTATCTAGTAATCATACTACTGAAAATTGTTACAGATGCTTTGAAAAGCTCTTAAGACAGTTCTAACAACTTTTGCTGTTACCAGGAAGGTAATGACTTTGTTCTTAGGTCCATGTTGAAACAAATCTCTGCTCTTCAGAACCCTGCTGACATCAGTGAGACCCTTCCTTTAAGTGCTGCAGGATCAGACAGTTAATGGTTTAGAAGGATGTTTTATGCAGACTTGAGTCTTTGATGTGTTGCTTTACATTTAATGTTACCAGCCTGCTCAAGAAAGATTATTTGCTTGGGAAAAGAGCAAGAGGAGAGAAGACAGTATCTGCTTTCTGATTTGGAAGTCTAATCCCATAACCTGGCTGAAAGAGCTACTACATTTGTGATTAAAGCTTCATTTTACTTATTGAAAAGTAGTTCAGGGTGGATATCTTAGATGGTTTAAAAGTTGGCCTCAACAAGATTTTTTTGTTGCGCTGTTAAGCTTAAATTATTCCTTAACATTAGTGTTAAGTTGCAGTATAAGGTAGTATTAGTTGGAAAAGGAAACTGTAGCAGGGATGTTTGAATGACTTGTTTGTGGAACAGTTTAGTGTGTATCAAGGATGGTGTAGTCTATTTGTGGTGTGCTATGTCAGCAATCTGCAAAGACTATCTTGGGCATGGATGATTTACAGGACAGAAACTGTCAGAAGTGGAGCTGCTCACCCTGTAGTGAACCTCTCGTAGAGCAGCAATAGCTACAGACAAGCAGGTAAAACCATCTCAAACAGGAGGAGAACCTGCATAATTCACCGACTTCAACTTATATACTGCCTGTCTGTTTTTTAAAGAGGCTTCAAGTATCTCCCATGAACACTTTCAACCTCTAAAAAAAAGAGGCTTTTCTCTTCATGGACAAGAGAGAAGGACAAACTTTCCTAACTTTTCTAGCATGAAGTTGTTTCACAGAGATGTTTGAGATGTGAGATGGTTTTACAGAGATGTGGAGAGGTTTGTACACCTCAAGTCAGTTACTCGAAGCAGAATTGTGCACTTGGAATTGAGCTTCTAAAAAATGTGCACAAAATTCTCTGAAGAAAGCTGTTGACATTTTCTGTTCAGATCCCATCACTAGTAATGGCAGGTGACAGAAGATTTACAGAAATAAGATGTTGATGTGAATTACCAGTGTAAGATGGAAATACAGGTCCTGGTATTTAACAAGTCATGTTAGCTTTCCTTTCAGAGTCTTATGGCTCCAGCTTGTCAACAGGAATGCTCTTGAAACTACATCTTTGTGTATCATACAGAATTCAGGTGCCAAACCATAATTCCATAAAATTATTGAGGCCTTCTGACACCACTGTTTCTGAAAAATCCCTTGTGATATTTTGGAGGTCTCGAAAGTCTGAATGCAGAGCTTTTTCTTGCTCAGCTGCAGTCAAAACTTGCATGACTTGGAAAAAATCAAGCAAGCATTACCAGACTTTATCCATGAAGTGTCACAGGTAACAAACCTTTCAAGGGATACAAGACTTCTGAAATCCAGGAATACTGATGCTCTTAGCCTCTGACATGTCAAAATGATCCTAGGGCCAGCTTTTTCCTCCTTCCCTCTCCTGTTTCCCACCACCCCTGAATTTTTAACATAGTGTTGTCAGAGTGTAGATGCTATAAACAGCTATTCAGAAATACTTTAAAGAGTTCTAATGGCTCAGTTATTTGGTGCTTCCTATTTTACATGGAAAATCTCAATCTAGAGTCAAGACTTAGAAACAATTTTGCTGTTCCGGTTACATCATCCTGCAAGTTGATGTTCTTTAACTTTTGCTTAAACACTAACTATAAATTTAATTCAAGGAGCTAATTACCTTTGTAAAGGAGTTCTTTAAGGAAGGTTGGGGTTTCTTTGGCTTCATTTCTATTGATGTTTTCACATGTATTATTGAACAAACCAACTGCTACCTTTTTCCAGTGTTGAAGGACACAGACCACTCCTGACATGCACTTCACCATGTGGGTGTGATACTCCATCCAGTTGTTGCACTTGAATATGCTGTAACTCTGACACATTGATAGATTCACTGCTACTGTCTTGCCTCACTTCTACTCATGTTACATACAGTATGTATTGCCTATTAAATCCATTATGTTTTCTTGGCAATTTGTTTTTTGTTTCCTTATGGGATTTAGACAGGAATAGGTGAGGAGTGTCTTTTTTGCCACAAAGGTTCTGGAAGTATCTGCTACAACAGCAAATATTTGTAAGCAAAATGGAAATTCATTAGTACAGCCTATGACACTTAAAGCAGCTGAGACCTGCACCATGACTGTTTTACCACATAATGAAGGCTAAAAGCACATTCACCTGGAGGAGCAAATTATTGTAAGGCTCTAGTAACACAATGTAAACTTTTCTATATTTTAAATTCCTTTGTTTTGTACTTCCTCTTTCGGAATATTGTGTGCCTAGCATTGACATTGTGATGGTGAATTGATTGATTTAAGGCACAGAAATGGTTTGCACTTCTGGAGCTGTAAGACACTTCAGACTTCCTGGCAACCTTCTCACTTGTACCCCCCACAGAGTACAGTGAATCAAAAAAAGGGTTCTTCTGCATTGGTGTGTTCAGGACACAAAAATAACCTGATATGCAGATAGCTCTTGCAGTGTAATAGATATTTGCCTGTAAAATTAGGTGTGAAGATTAACCTTTGTATCAGCTATTCTTGTCCCTCATAAGAACATCCTGCCTTTTCATTCTAGGATTGGGTTAACCTGTTACAAGGGTTGAAAGGTCTGTGCCTTCTTATTATCTCTTACTAAAACAAACTCAAGCCGCTCAAAGTTACAGAGCATTTGCAGCACTGTAAACTGCACAAATTTCCAACCATTGCTTCACTGCATGAAGTGTAGCTAGATTACTAGTGGTGAAATATTGTAGTGATGAATTCCCAAGCTTATGAATGTTTTGAGACTTTTTTTAGTCTTCTCTTGGGCTGGTCCTGAGAGTGTGTACAGGTTTGTCTGTGTTGTTGGTTTGTAGATGCTAATGAGGAAAACCAGGCTTTTGTTCTCTCCTTTTTGTTTGAATTGTTACACCCCCATATAGTGCATAGAATGCAAATAATGTTGATTTGACATAATGTAAACAGCCTTTTCAGCCTAAGCATTCATAATAAACTTTTATAGTGTAATAACATGCTAAATCACTACCAGTCTGATGTATTGTGCAAAAAAGAAAAGGTGTAAACATTTTATTAATAAAAAGCTTTGTTTATAAATATGCTGGCTTTGTTTATAAATGTTCCAAAATTCTGAACATCTTAAAAAATAGTCTATATAGTGATAGGATTACAGAAGAGGAATGTAAACAATAGCTTTTAAAATTGCATTTACAAACTATTCAAATAGCTGTTTTCCAAAAGTACTGACTACTGGTCATTCAGAGACTGGAGCTTTTCCCTGGTTATGTACACACTGACAAAGGCAGGAGACGATCTTGTACAAAGAAGGGATGGGGGGGAACAGCAGAGAGAATGCAGCTTTTGTGTAACACTTCCTTTCTTTGCAGCACCATGTCTGAGAAACTGCAGGCCACACAGGGTCCTGTCAGCCAGGGCCAGGCCTGACAAATCCTGCCATGGCAAAGTTATTTAATACTTTGCTTTTTACCTTAGACTGCCTGAAATGTAACATTCTTGACTGCTTGGGCCAGGTTTCTGTCAATCAAAACTGTAAAGTGCTTTCAGTATCTGCACAGTGTCTTGGGGGCTTGCCCTGCTGGGAGGGGATCCTCTCAGTTGTTAATACAGCCAGCTGGTTGGTAGCTTGCTTTTTTTTAAACTACTGCTCTGGTGGTTATGTAGAGCCCAAAAATATACAGTTGGCTACAGTTACCTTGTTTGTCTTATGTAATGCTTAAAAGATGTAGTTTTGTTGTTGCAATCTATGATGCAGGTCTAAGGTGTTAATAGCAGCCTTCAAAAGCTAAATAAACAAAAAAGTCCTATTTCTGACCCGCTGTTTCACCTGAAAGTGCTGGATACAAGTTCTCACTAAATGGTTGCAGTTCCTATGCAGGAAACACACACTGTCATCTTTTTAACAGCCCTGAAAGAGTTTAAACTTACTGTTACCTGCTATTTTGAAGTTACCCTCTTAGATGTGTGCAAACGCTTTTGAAGAGTGTCAGATGTGTTTAAGATGGCATGAATGTGCATAAGACAGCATAGGAAAGGTAGACACAAGGAATAGGCTAGAATAGAGAAAAAAACGCATCTGCATGTGTTTGCATAGGGAATCCAGGGAATTAAATGCAAACCACCAGATTTGCACACACAAAATGTGAATGTTTTACTTTGATCAAGTCATTCATAACTTTTAAGGTGAAAGTTTTGCATCAGATAAAACTGTTCTTGAAAATTGTTTCAGTGCAAAGCTTTCAGGTGCTCTGCAGTGTTTCCCTGTAGTGTTCATCCCAATTTTCTTCTGTTAATCAAAAACCCACCTAGGCAATAAGTTGCCTTCTCATTGCTGAATTGTTGCAGTGAGTGCTGTCTGTGTAATGGGTGTAGTATTGCAGGTGGCCTCCTGCACACCCGTTTCAGGGAACCTGCTCTGCACAACAGTAAATGCACACCTATTATTTACACGTAACAAAAACCTGACAACCTGCATTCATTAGGCTTCATAAATTTTCAACTTAAACAATGCTGTGCTTTATAAAACTTCACCCTGGGTGAAAACATGGGTGAGTCCTTTAAATGCAACTAGCAGGTAAGTTCAGAGCTGCCAGTTGTGGCAAGATGATACATCCTGGCAAACCCTTTAAGATGTGGATCCTGAAATGCTTCAGGGTGTTCTTTGTACTTCTTTCAGGAAAAGTAGCACTTGGAAAATTCTGGGCAGCAACACTTAATAGTTGTTTACTTTAGGGTTTTTTATTATGTGTGACTACATGTTGTGTACAGTTTCTCTCCTACTCCTCACCATTAGCTTGCCATTAACTTGCAGCTATGTAAAAGGTTGCCTTTTCTACCAATTACTGATCTAAGAATGTCTGGCTCAGAGAGAGAATCTGTTTATGACATAAAACCTAAGAAATTAGGTGAAAGAAGATAATCTTTCCACAATTATCAGCCAAAAAAGTTCTACTCCAAAGTGAAAGTGAACTCACTTCTCGCCTGACTTGCAATCTAAAGTGTTATGACATGACCTGTACTTTAGGCTAAAAATTAACCCCCCTCAAGTGGCAAACATAGAGCATCCAAATCTAATTAACTAGGCAAAGTAGAATAGGAGGAACCTGGAAAAGAAAATGCACTCCTATGATGTTATGCAACCATCCTTTCTCCAACAGAGAAGGAATTTGGGGAAGAAGAGCAGGATTTGAGTGTATTGCCCTGCATTGCTGAAGCTTCTAAAAATTGATCCTGCTGTTTTGGCTGGAAGGAGTTCACAGGCTTCACTTGTATTATGCAAACCAAGATTTACATTAAACACATGTATGGGTTTGGTTTGGCATAGAATGAAAGTCATCTTGGAATGAAAACAGATGAAATGGGAATAAAGGTGGTAAAGCAGATGGGCTGAAAAACAGGGCTTGTCAAGGACAGGAGTAGCTGAAGGGTGAGATGTGGTATAAACACTGCAGATGTGCTCAGTGAATGTCACTGTCCTGCTCAGGGGTGTTAATTGTAGCATATGGTGTCATTTGTCATTGCTCTTAGAGCCACAAATGAGAACAACCCTTTTGTTATAATTCCGTATTTTAATTTACATCTCACTTGTTTGCTCCTCAACCCTGATTAGGACCCAACACAGTGTATCCTTTGAGTTGCTGTTCTTTGGAAGCTTTTTATCTCTGCATCTCCTCCTGAAGTCCTGTATGTAATACATAATGTCCAGATGCCTGATGAATAATTCTTGGTGTGTATAAATTACCAGTTTTTAAACCATCATGTTTATGCTGGTACCGTGGGCACCCCAAACCTCTGGCTGGTTACAGCAAACCTTCATAAATTCTCAGGAGCTTCTCAAATGTTTAAAACAACCTGAGGAGAGAGGGGAGGGGGAAAAAAGCCAACTGTAACTGTAATTACACTGGCCTAAGGCTATCAATAAACCAAGCTGTAAATTAAAAAAAAAAAAAAAAAAAAAAATTTAAACCC